>JBBPBX010066977.1:1397-19527 GCA_038048925.1 Garcialebias charrua
ATAGCTGTTCTATTCACACACAAACTGTTGCTCTCTAAAATAGTAATTGAATCTAGTGTTTACATATGTAGATTTTTAACAACCCATTAAAATGGGCTACAACAAAATGCAGGAACTAATATCTATTTATTATTAAAATATTTAAGGGGGAGGAGGACCCACAAGCTCCCTCCACTTCATCCACATGCACCCCCTTCCTCTGCCCCCCATCTCTGCTGGCCCGCCTACTATTTGCGTTACGGCAATAATCAGTTTACAAATTAAAGGTTCAGTATGCAATTTCTGAAACACGCTGGAACTTAGGAAAATTTTGAACAGAGACATGTTTCTGGTCCCTCCCCCTCTGAGCCATATGCTCTGAGGGGGAGGGACCAGAAACTTACCCCTTGCTCTGCTGAAATTCAAATTCAAGCTCTGTTTTTATTGGCTGATTCAAATTCAAGCTCTGTTTTTATTGGCTGGTTAACGGCAGGTCACTATGGCTTTTTAGAAATGCTTTTAGAGAAGCAAGGGGACTAGTTTTTTTCAGAGATTACTTGTCTAAAATCAGTATGTCAGTAGATAGTGACAGAGTGAAGAAATATGTTAAAAATATATTGTTAGAAAAGTTACATACAGCTCCTTTAAGCTCTGGAGGTAATGAGGGGTTCAGCGTCTCGCCCAGGGACACTTCAACATGTGACTGCTGGTGGAATCAAACCCCCAACTCTCCCACTGGAGAACAACTGCTCTAAACACTCAGCCACAGCTGCCCATTTTAATAACGTTCCCACTTAACAGCAATTCTTTTGTGGTTTCTTTATGTCTTCATTTTAATTTTCATGCAGGAGTTCTGTAAAGCAGTCAGTTAGTATTTTGTGTTTTTGTTTCCTGTTTTTGCTTATGCATTGCTTCATACTTGACAACAACAGCCCATATTTTCAGCCTTGACCAACCCAACGATCCAGTGAATAGTTGCACCCAGAGTGAGCCGTTTTTAAATGAGCCTAACTGCAATTCCTAAAATGTTTTAAATACTTCAAGCAAAAACAACAAATGCAAGGAGACAGGGGAAGATGGAGAGGTTTCTGTAAAAAAAACCTGCAATATTAAGTGAGTTATATATAGATGCATCTCAAAAAATGTCATTTTGTATGGCTTTGCATTCTAATTTTCTGAGAAACTGTATTTAGACTTTTCATTATTTGTAAGCCATAATGATCAAAATTACAAGAAAGAAAGAAAGGTGTCAGAGAATTTTTGGTCAAAAGTTGTGGGTATTTACATATGGCTGAGAACAATGGCCCTCATTCATGAAAATGTTCGTATCTTTATCCTAAATTGCTCCTACTTTTGTTCGTACGAAGCGTTCGTACGAACATGCCACGTCAGATTCAACAAAGTCTTCTATCCTCAAGAAAAGTGTGTAAATGGCTGCGTAAATTTAATGAATCCCACCTGTTCTATCAACCTGCGCGTGCTCGCGGAGAGGTCATTTACATAATTCCCACCCCTCAAAACACCATATAAGGCCACGTTTCCTGCCTTTTGACAGCAGGAAGTGTCCATTCATTCAAACTCAAGAAGTAAAAGGAGGAACTTCACGCGTTCGGAGATCTGCTCTCAGTCGCGCTGTGGCGCACCGCCACCCCGCCACCCCCCCCGCAGGTGTCGGATGGTCAAATATTTTTAATGTTAGTGTAAACAACTGTGTTATAGTTTCACTTATTCAGAAGAGCTGTGGCGCACCGCTACCCCCCACCCCCCGCAAGTGTCGGATGGTCAAATATTTTTAATTTTAGTGTAAACAACTGTGTTACATTATAGTTTCACTTATTCAGAAGAGCTGTGGCGCACCGCTACCCCCCACCCCCCGCAAGTGTCGGATGTGTTTTTGAACAGAAGCATTTTAAAATGTCTCGAAACTACAGTTAACTTCATATTAATATTGTAGTGCATATGTTTTGTCTCCCGTGGGTCGTACAGTATCAGAAATCAAGAATAAATGGTTTGATCTGAAAATGGCTTCAAACAAACGTCTCGCCGCAGCACGGACAGGAGGTGGTCAAGGAATAGTCTGCGAGATGGATGGACAATAAATGCCACGCTGCAAGACGCGTGCCAACATGTTTTGCAGCACAAATGAGTCATGCGCGCTCCTCCTGGTCATCGCGCAACCACATTCTGCAGGTTATATTTCGAATCAGATATAATAATCTATTGCTCCGATGGTGTTTGGCACAGCAGTCCAGCAATAGCATGAAAATCAGTCTTAATTCGTACTTGTTCTGCGGCGGTGTATGGGAATTTTATGTACCTGGGTGTTAATATGAGGAGGGCTTTGATGACCAAGGGGAGCGCACGACTCACTGAAGCCTGCGCGACACACCAGACAAATTAAACTTAAAATTATAATTCTAATTCAAACAGAATAACCTATTGTCAAGAATAATTATGGTGCGTGATTTTTTTAAACCCAAAATATTTTCTAAATAACGAAATATGAAGTTATTCGTGGAGAAGATCCGTCTGGATGACAGCAGACTGACGCTCCTAAAATATACGACAGCTCCGGACCACTCGTAAATTTTGTTTGTATCTGAAAAAAATCGTAGGATATGAAAACATTGTTGAATGCCACAAATTATCCTAAATCACTCGTACGCACAGTTTAAGAACAAATCTGTGCGTACGAACGGTTCGTGAATGAGGGCCAATATTCCCAAGAAAACCATCTAGAAAACTGTCTTCTCTCGGGCCCTGAACCATATGTTTGGGTTGACAGAGAGGGCTGGGTGAGAACACTACAGCTGGCTCCGAGGACACCTCCTGACCTCTGTGAACTCGGCTGAACTGACAAGGGAATAAAAGCGAGTGGAGAAGGAAGCTCAAGGCAGATTCTTGTAACTGATATTCATGTGAGTACATTTATTTACCGGTGGTCCCCGATTTACGAGCACTCTTACTTACGAGGTCACGGATTTACGAGGTTATCATATTTAATAAAAGTAAGAAATAAAATTTTAATATATATATATATTTTTTGTGTTTAAATTTTCTTAAATTCATGTGTACAGCACTTTGTTGCAACTGTGATTGTTTAAAAGGCTTTATAAATAATAATAATAATTTATAAAGCCAGGAAGGATGTCAGGAAAGGCATCCGGTGGAAAAACAATTGCCAAGTCTTCGTGCGACTAGTTCACTGTGGTGACCGCTAATGAAGGGAGAAGCCGAAAGAGGAAGAAGAAGAAGATAAATAATAATAATTATAAAAAACATTTTTTTTATTCATAATTGCACAACTTCCGGCCGTTTCCGGGAATGCCGCTTGACCTCCAACCTCCATGTTACTACGGTCATGACCTCCATTTCACATAGTCTCGCTCCTGCCAGCTGGCTTTGTCTGAATCCGATCAGAGGTTCCTGCGCTCGGATACATGATCTGGAGCTGAACGGTGGTTTTGTGGAGGACGGATGGACGAAGGAAAACGACACTGTTGGCTGCGTGAAGCAGCAGACAGCAGCGAGTCGGACCGGAGTAGCAACGAGCTAACATTAGCCTCGTGGCTCCAGCCGGCTTTATGCGATCAGAGGTTCTTGGAGCTCGCCACATGTCTGCCTGGCAGACGAAGATATCAAGGGACACCCAGCTAACTTGGAGAAACAAAGCCGACAGCCTTTTTGGAGGGGCTAAGCTAACAGGTGCAGCTAATGCCCAACAGCAACCACAGAGTTGGAGGGGCTAGGCTAACAGGTGCAGCTAATGGCGGCGCGCGCAGACGGCTTTCGGTAAGTTATTAAAACGTTTTCTGGCTCCAAATGTATGAAGTTAGCATACTAACAGTCCTTCCTGTAAAGGGTTTGGACTGCGTGGTGCTACAGAAAGCTGGGGAGCTCGGACGTAAGGCAGCGGAGCTAACGCAGCGGAGCGGAGGCAAACAGCTGCAGCTCAAAGTAAGAAATTATTTTTTTATATTTTTTATAAATGTTTTAAAGTGTTAGGATAGTTGAAATGCTTGATAACTGTTCATTACTGCACATGTATGTGTTCAGTGGCGGCTAGGTAGTCCCCGATTTACGAGATTTTCATGTTACGAGATAGTCGGAGGAACATAACTCGCTCGTACGTCGGGGACCACCTGTATACTTAAGGTAAATGTACTGTACTTATATAGCACCTTTCTATCTTACAAAGATACTCAAAGTGCTTTACAACACAATCGGTGCCCTCATTCACCCATTCATACAAGACTCTACTAGATCTATACAAAGAATAATCAGTACTTTATCACATTCATACACTGATGGGACACACATCAGAGGCGATGAGAGGTTCAGTGTCTTGCCCAGGGGCACTTTGTCATGTGACTGCTGGTGGAATTGAACCCCCATACATTGGAGGACGACTGCTCTAACCACTCAGCCACAGCCGTCCCAGGTTTTTTATGTAACCTGTACTGAAAATCTGACCTTGCAAGTTGTCCAGTGTTTTCTGCAGCTTCTGGAGTTTCCAAGACGGCGCCAATCAGACGGTCCAGTCCCCGGATGAACACCAAGAGCATAAAAGGCTGCAGAAGTGCTCTACTCCCTAATGGAGCATTACTTGTCAATTGGAAATAAGGCTTCTAGCCATTTGTGTATTTCTGGAATTATTTCTGGGGTTTTAAACCCCTTATTTATATATTTATTTATTTATTTATTTATTTATTCTTTTTTTTTTTTTTTACCTTACCTTGTGCTTTCTCTGTGTTACAGCCTCAACTCCCATAACTCTCCTGTTTCTCGACTCCTTGTGGAAACCTTGAGATTCTGGTCAAACTCATCAGCTGTCTCTACCCCCTGCCTACCACCAGCCAGCCATACCCTGGACTCACCAATGGCACCTCCTTCCCTCCAACTGGAACCGTTTGGAGCCTCATTCCATGCAGTGATCAGTGACATCTTCTGTAAGCAGAGAGATATTATTCACCATCTCCTGAAGAACCTTCAACCTCGCCTCTCTCCTTATCCTCCATCGTTCCAGATACTCCTTTGTAAATAGACAAACTTGTTTTTCCACTGTAAATAAAGCACTGCTAACCTTTCCAAGACTTGGAGTCTGCTCACTCCAGTTCATACTCTCTGGATATTACTATAAATGTTGCACAAATAAAATCCCTGTGAAAAATCTCCTGCCATCGAGTGTGGTTCTTTTAGGGTAAATGACTAGCCTGGTTAAAACCAGACCCTTGTCCTTCACTTCGCTTCGTACTAGGGTCTGGACTTTCTCCATAGAGAACTGATTCTTGCTGGAGGCGTGGCCTCTGCTGAGGAACAAAACCATTGGATCTTAGAAAAATTTTGAACAGGAAAAGCATTCTGCTCCCTCCCCCTCAGAGCCATATATGGCTGCTCCCTCGTGGTCTGGTGAACTTGACATAAGCTCCGCCTCCTGCTGCATTTTCTCTCGCTGCCGCTGCATATTCTGTGTTTATATGTTAATAAAACGTTCTAAAAAAATAAAATAAAACCATGGAGCTCTGGTCCAGCACACCAGAAGACCAGAAAATCTGATGGGACTCGAGCAGCAACGTAAAACCCGAGTTTAATTCTCTCGTGACAACCTCAGACATTTCCTCATCAGCGGAGGGAGAGGAGGAGGAGGAGGGAGCGATCACTTGACTTTTGGCCAAAAAAACAAAAGAAAACTCCAGATGAGGGATTAAGAAAGGGAATTTAATACATTTGTGTCACATATAAAACAGTCCTGCATCGCTTTGCATCACTTTGAATGAGAACATGTGAATGCTCGCTGGCTGCGCGCTGGGACGGGTGGGGGCGTGGGTTAGGTGCCAAAAACTCCGCCTTCTGTTCTCTGATTGGTCCGGTCAAAAATCAGCCGGAGAAATCGTTGGCTATGGGAGAAGTCCCAGACTGAGCAGTAAAGGGAAATGAGAATTGAGCGGAGCTGTGCAGGAAGGCGAGGGCCAGGCTAGTAAATGACATAAGCAAATTTCTCCAAGAAAAGGCTTGAAATATTTCACTCTGAAATAGATCAATGTAATACATGAGTTTCCCTTTCTGAACTGACTAATACAAATACAACTTTTTGATAATGTTCAATTTTTTTAGACACACCTGTATCCCTTTAGAAGCAAAATGTCAGCGAGTACAGACATTCATAATGGCCACATACTGTTTTCAAGTGTATCCTTCACATGGAGCCAGTGAACCAGAGCACTGCTTGAAGCAGTACAATGATATTATGTAAGACCAACCCCCTATGAAGATAAATGCACAGTAAACGCTGCTTGCTTGTTCAGGATGGAGAAAGTTGGGCAGCGTGACCAAAGTACGGCCCATTGAGCGATCGCATCTGTTTCTGTGAGCATCTCAGAGACCCAGCTGCTTTACGTCTGTTGCACCATCAAATGAGGTGCTTCGTTCTGCACATGAAGGAGGATAAATCAAGTCTGTGGACAGCTCTCCTAACTCAGTTTGACTGGCTGAGAGTGACATTCCTGCAAAACCGCACAAGTTAAAATGAGGAGTGGAAAAAAATCTGCACAGTCTGTTTTTACCACTATTTCCTTTTAATGTCTCATTGGGTTGACTCCAATTGTGTCCTTTCAGTACAAAATGCACCACAATCATTTCAGCCATCCCAGGAATTTACTCCAAATTATTGTTTTGCTACTCCTTCTCATGGGTTTGTGTTGCATTATACATGTGTGTATGTGCATGGCTGCAGGGTGAGGAGTGTTGAGGGAGTTCCCCACATCTGTTCACCAGAAGAGTTTGTTGACAGCAGATCTTGCCTCTATCTCTCTCACAGCCTCAGTTCACCTCTTCTGTTGTTGGTGCTCCTCATAAGTAGAACATGGTGTCGGCCCTGGTGTTTAGGGGCCCTGCTTGAAAGAGAGGTCAGTACTGTTTGACAAGGCACCTTGTTTTGTTAAGCCTCAGTCCATGTGATATTTCAGAAAATTAGTCTAAATAATGTTCTTTTATGTTCTTACACTTTCTCTGGATGACACTAATTTGGCCTCCAGTTTTATAATTGAAAATCTTGGTGTTATTTTTGATGAGGATATGTCTTTTAAACCCCCACACAAAAATAATAATAATAAAATAAATAAATAAATAAATAAAATTACCAGTAACGCCTTCTTCCAGCTGTGTAATATCACTAAGATTAGAAACATCTTGTCCATAAATAATGCAGAAAATCTGGTCCATGCATTTATCATGTCTAGGTTGGAAAATTACAATGGTTTATTATCTGGGTGTCCAAATACTTCTTTAAAATGTCTTCAGTTGATCCAAAATGCTGCTGCCAGAGTCTTAACTGGAGTTAGTGGGAGAAATCATATCTCTCCAGTTTTAACTTATCTCCATTGGCTCCCTGTCAAATCTAGAATATAATTCAAAATCCTACTTCTAACATACAAAGCCCTCAACAACCTAGCTCTATCTTTTATTACACATATTATTCCATATTTTCCAAACAGAGCTCTTCACTCTCAGACTTCAGGTTTACTTCTGGCTCCTAGAGTTTCCAGCAGCAGAATGAGAGGAAGATGTTTCAGTTATCAGGCTCCTCTCTTGTGGAACCAACTTCCAGGTTCTGTCCATGAGGCTGACACATTGTCCAGTTTGAAGACTGGACTGAAGACTTTCCTTTTGGATAAATCCTATACTTAGTGTTGTCTTGGGTTTCCTGAGCTGTCCCTTAGTTATGCTGCTATAGGCTCAGACTGCTGGAGGACAAATGGACCACATTTCCTCACTCTGCTGCTGTCTTTACTTACCCGTATATTTTCCGGTGTATAGGTCGCACCTTTTATGTTTTTTTTCAAGTTCTGCGACCTATACTCAGGTGCGACCTATATATGGCTTGTTATCACTTTCGGTGAAACAAATTTTTAAATCCAGCTCATTTCACAATTACGTTCATTTATTAAGGAAAAGTTCAGCTCAGACATATATTTGCTATAATTTTTATCAAACAAATAATTGTTTTTAAGTGTTAATCTTCTTAAAAGCCTTGCTGTGCGCTCCTGTGGCAGACATTTGCAGCAGAGCTAAACGTAGGTGCGACCTATACACCGGTGCAACCTATCTAGGGATTTTTCCAATCTATTGGTGATAATTGGACAGTGCAACCTATACACAGGTGCGACCTATACACCAGAAAATACTGTACTCTGCTCAACCTGTTTGTATTTGTAATTGTTTCTAGCTTATCATTTTTTTGTTTTGTTTTTGGTCTTTCTTCCCATAGTAAGTACATCTGGACATGTCATTTTATGTTTGTTTGTTTGTCTCTCCTTTCTGTTCTCTCAAACCAGCCGGTCAAAGCAGATGGCCCCTTGTCCTGAGCCTGGTTCTGCTGAAGGTTTCTTCCTGTTAAAAGGGAGTTTTTCTTTTCCACAGTTGCCTTTGTGCTTGTTCATGATGGAAGACTGTGATGAAGTTAAGATTCAACGTGTCTGCTGGCTTCCTTCTTTAGATAGATAACTTTGACTAACAGGCTTATTGTAAATGGTAAATGGTAAATGGAGCTTACTTATATAGCACTTTCCAGCCCCCTATGAGGGCCCCCAAAGCGCTTCACAGTACCAGCCATCCACCCATTCATACACACATTCATACACTTAGCACTTTGAGATTTTTGTTAATGAAAAGGGCGTTACAAATTAAATTCATTATTATTTTTTTATTATTATTATACACCGGTAGCGGTGGTCTGCCATGCAAGGCGCCAGCCAGTCCTACCGGGAGCAACTCGGGGTTAAGTGTCTTGCCCAGGGACACAACGAGGTATGCAGTGACCGGGGATCGAACCTGGGACTATCCGGCCCTGAGCCGGCTGCCTTGCCTCTACACCATCTCGGCCCCTATGTATGTACAGTATATGAACATATTTCTACTGTACCCTGAGACAACTTTGTTGAGATTTGGCACTATATTAATAAACTGAAATGAATTGAATTAAAACATGTCCATTTGATTAGTCTTTATTTAAGATTTTATACTAATAAAACCGTAGTTTATTGGTTTAAAACAAGGCAGAAGAAAAGGAAAAGGTTTGATTCATTTTACAGATCAAATATCGGTAGCTGCTCTACAGACAAGCAGGACTTGCTCACAGGCCACTAAGTAGCAATGTGAAGCAAATGCCCCGACTGTTTCTGTGGGAGGATTGAAAGCTACCCAAGCCTGTAATTGGGAAAAGGGCCATTTGAACCATCAGCTGTTGTTGTCCATTTGTTTTTGAAAGGGAGAAGCGATCAATGGGCAGCATTAAGGAGATCTGCGAGAGATCTAAATGGTTCCATGAGCCCACAATCTTTACTTCCTGCTCAAGAGATACTGGCTTTAAAGATTGGACAAGACACAAGTGAAGCTGCAAAGTCGGCCAATCAGATTGTACCAGTATCACGTACCGACACCTATCTATTGACCCCAACATACCCTCTTTTCTTTTAAAGTGCTACAAGTTAAGATCTTATATCAGCCTGAGTTACTTTCAGATAAATCAAACAGGTAGCTGGATAACACAACTTGTTCCAGACTTGATTGCACTAATTAGCTTTGGTGTAATGACTTTTAGGGGAAAGGTGTAATTGAAGTTCTTGAGTTCAGTTATGTGCCTTAGTGTTGGCATGACAAGGCTCACACTGGCTTGAGTCATTTCACATCTTTGATCTCTCTCTCAGAGACAGAGCTTTGCCAGTGCCTGAACGTGTATTGATCTGCTCTTACTCTACATGCACCATATTGACAGGTTGTGGGCCACGGTGCTGTGAAGACCTGTGGGTGGGAATGGCTCGACATGAAGCAACATCAACCCGACAACACCACAAAAGGAGGAACTCGTCCCGTCTTTTAAAACGTTCTTTTTGAACATGCTGTGGAGTGTTGCTCTGGAAGTGGAATTTAAATGAAACCTGCAAAAGATGCACACCTGCTCCAACATCAGAGACGGTGGCTTAAACTGCTGGAGCTGTACAAATGGGCCCTTGGAGGACTTCTTTGTGTCTTTCCTCTCCTTCAGAGTGTAACATTTGCCAACAGCTGGTAGACAATAAAAAGTGAGTGCACTCAGGCTGTGATTTAAAAAGGCTGGCAGCGGTTTTATGGGGGGGGGATAACAGTTAAGAGAAGACTGTCGTTTAAAGCCGTGCGGTAAGTGACCCAACACTTTTAGGACATTTTCTTTATCATTTCCATAAAGCCCAATTAAACATTGGTCTTCATATTTTTTTACAAGGTTATCCTTCTGTTTCTTTACTGTTCATATTATGGACAATTCACATACATTATTTATAATACCAGTATATAATTTTCATTCTTTAACTGGTTGTTCATTCAACCGGAGCACAGAGGGAGCAACATTTATAATCCATAATCAATGTTTTAGATGTGATCTCATCTCTCTGGTGGTTGGGGTACTGCCTGAAGCTGACAGTGCTTCCCAACTGTTCTGTCATTCAGACAACATCTACAATTAATTTGAAACAAAAACATGAGTTTACAGAAAAACAAACAAATAAACAAATAAAAAGAAGAAGCAGCTATTGATAATGTAACCTTGAAAAACATATTTGACTAAAATTGATGAATCTTTCATTTTTTTCCCTCTTCGGGGATCGCCACATCTCGTCATCCTCCTCCATCTCAGCAGCATAACTAAGGGACAGCTCAGGAGACTCAAACCGACTCTAACTATAGGATTTATCAAAAAGTAAAGTCTTGAGCCCAATTTTAAAACTGGACAATGTGTCAGCCTCACGGACAGAAACTGGAAGTTGGTTCCACAAGAGAGGAGCCTGAGAACTGAAAGATCTTTATCTCATTCTGTTTTTGGAAACTATGAATCGTGAGTAAACCTGCAGCCTGAGAGTAGCCGTGTTTCCATCAAGGTTTCTAGCTGCGCATTTTGAAGTATCGCAGCAGAAAAGCTTAATGGAAACGGCAAAATCCGAATTTACTTCCTCAAATTCG
This sequence comes from Garcialebias charrua, assembly GCA_038048925.1. Classification (NCBI taxonomy): domain Eukaryota; kingdom Metazoa; phylum Chordata; class Actinopteri; order Cyprinodontiformes; family Rivulidae; genus Garcialebias; species Garcialebias charrua. The sequence goes on from JBBPBX010066977.1 coordinate 12,369, forward strand.
CCAAAAAGTTTATACGCTCGCTTGAGGTGGTTTTTGGGATCTTCGAAAATGAGCAGATGCGCAAAACGACAGATGGAAACAGATTTGCCGACTCAGTTCTGCCGTAGCGAACATTCACGTCATGTGACTGATCAGCTGTTTCCGCTCCGGACAACATGTAACATCGCTAAAACTAGTTGGCATGACAGAATAAATACAACTTGCCCGATAGCAACACGTACCTGAAATATTCTCTCCATTTTGACGAGATGTGTGGCCGGGTTCTGTTTTCAACCGCTACTTCCTGTTTACTGTAGACATGCGCAGTGCTGACGTCTGACGTAATGACGCTGACGTCTGACGTAATGACGCTGACGTCTGACGTAATGACGCTGTGCGTGGCCCGGTAGATGCGATTCAAGCCAGTTGATGGAAACACTTCTGCTTCGCATTAATTTGTATTTACATGTTTGCGAGATTTCAAAAATTAGCTCAAAATTCGAAATGAAAATAGATGGAAACACAGCTAGTGAAGTGCTCTGTTAAGAAAATATGAAACAATAAGATATGTAATATAAGATAGAGCTATGTTGTTGAGAGCTTTGTAGGTTAGAAGTAGGATTTTGAATTAAAAAGTATATTCTGGATTTGACAGGGAGCCAATGGAGATAAACTAAAACTGGAGACAAATGATTTCTCCCACTAACTCCAGTTAAGAGTCTGGCAGTAGCATTTTGGATCAACTGAAGACTTTTTAAGGATGTATTTGGACACAGATAACAAGCCATTGCAATAGTCCAGTCTAGTCGTGACAAATGCATGAACCAGTTTTTCTGCATCATTTTTAGATCAGATGTTTCTAATTTTAGTGATATTATGCAGGTGGAAGAAGGAGGTTCTAGTAACATTTTTAATGTGGGGGATAAAAGACATGTCCTGATCAAAAATAACACCAAGATTTTTAACATTAGAGCTGGAGGCCAGATTAATGCCATCTAAGGAAAAATTCATTCCTAAGATGCTCTGGTCCAAAAACTAAAACATCAGTCTTGTCTATGTTCAAAAGGAGAAAATTAAGGGTCATCCAGGTTTTTATGTCTTTAAGACGTGCTTGTAGTAACTGATTGGATTCATTGGGTTTCATGGACAAATATAACTGTGCATCATCAGCATAACAATGAAAAAATGTATCCCATGCTGTTTAATAACATTACCTAATGGAAGCATATATAAAGTAAAGAGTACAGTACAGTATTGGTCCAAACACTGAGCCCTGAGGAACACCATAACTAACTTTGGTGTATGAAGAAGATTTATTATTTACATTTACAAACTGGAATCTATCAGATAGATATGATTTAAACCATTTTAGAGCTGTTCCTGTAATCCCAACATCATATTCAAGCCTCTGTAGTAAAATATTGTGATCAACTGTATCAAATGCAGCACAAGGTCTAACAGGACCAGTGTAGACACAAGTCCATTGTCTGAGGCCATGAGAATATCATTAGAGACGTTTACTAGTGCAGTTTCTGTGCTATGATTAGCTCTAAGCCCTGACTGAAACTCTTCCATCAGATTATTTCTTTGTAGATGTTCATGTTAAAACATTATTAATTAAAGTTCTAACTTCACCTTCCTTGCTGGCTCAGACATATAACAGCAGCAGGTTGACTTCAGCCCCATTTTTAGAGAAACAGAATGTGTCCCAGTCCCAGCTTGGCGTGGTTTGTTAAAAAAGACTCTGTTGTGCAACTGATAGTGAAAAACTGTATAATACGGTTCAAATAAAGAGCAGAAAGGCCATGAAGCACATCCATTTATATTGTATGAATCATTTTCTTTGACAAAAATTCTCACCATTAATGCCGTGCATACAATGCAGTGCACATTCCTACACCATCACTTCTAATTAGCGTGAGGTATGTGAGAATGCAGATTCAACCTGCTGGCCATGCAAAACAACATTTCACACCTGCAACTAATGTCGACTTCAGTGACTTTTCTTGAGGCAAATTCACCAAAGACACTCCTGCTGGAACCACAACAAGGCTCTGTTCTACTTCTTCACACACATAAACCCTCGAGACCCGTAAACATATGGGCATGAATAATGGGAAGAGCTTTCTTATACCGCATTATCTGACCTTATCTGCAAAACAAAACCAAACAAATTAAAAAAAGTGATTACAGGTGGCTTTAGATTGGCTTAATTCCCAGACTAGCAGGAGTCTAGGCATCTTGTTTCTAGATGTTGTAAAAAACTGAAACATGAAAAAAGAAATCTAAAGTAAAAAAAACATAGGGACAATTTGTGATCAGTCTCATGAATCTGCATGGGAGCAAATGGAGCCTTTTAAAAAACATTTGTGCTCTTCAGCCTCTCGGCTATCCCTCGTATTCCGATGAGTCGAGCTCTCCAATCTCCAAGTCTCTTTGTACCTTCGAAAAATGCTCGTCTTCCTCTGAAGCCGCCACGGTTGCCTCGGCTTTGATGTGAGTCGGGAGAAGGCAGTGAGTTCTCACCTGTCAGCTTTCACGGCTCCCTGAAGGTTGACTTTGAGCCGATGTCTGTTAAATTGGGATTGATCGCAACAACAGGAGCCACACATTCCACACACATTTCAACAGAAGAAGAAGAAGAAAAAACACATAGCAGTTTTCTGACAGTTGCACAGGGGATGCTGAAAAGCAACCGTTTTTCATGGCGATTGAAGCAGTTTGATGTGACCATAGAGGCTATTTGTTTGGTATTCCCCCCTCTACAGCACTGGGGGATGTCAGATGTGAGAAAATGATGCATTATGCAGGTTGTGCCTAATACTTCGATATTTTAGTGCTTCAGGAGCACAAGCGTGCAGCGATACAGTCAGAGAATGATAAATACCTCATTTCATCTGGAGTCTGTGACTCCAACTTCCTGCTTAAATCCAAAGTCTCACAAGTCCTGCCTCCTCTCTCAACAACATGGTGACTGAATAACAATTGCCAAACTTAATGCTGGAAATGCCATACCACATGCCCAGTTGGTGAATTTAAAGACACCCTGTTTAATTTGATTACTGTGAAGTTGCAGTGTGTGCTGTGTTTCCTCCCTGTCATATTCAGAATAGAATTCACATCTTACTTCTAACCTACAGGGCTCTCAACAGCCTAGCTCCATCTTATATTGCAAACAATACTTTTCATTTGTTCAACGTTATACAGGTTAGTTCCCACTGAGCCTCAGGGACTCATTTACAAGAGAGACATGTTACATCCAATATACAGAGTAGATGAGGAAAAGAGAACACAAGGGTGGGGGAAGTTAAAAAATCATGTGTCACACCATGTCCTGGCCAGGGAACAATGTAAAAGATGCAAAAAACACTTCACAACATAAATAGCAACATGCAATGACATCATAATACATACCGTATATGCATTGGACATCAACAAAGTACATGGACATGTCCATGGACACTCCAGAAAGTTCCTAAGTTCTGATATGACGGTACAGTGTCTATCAGTGGTACAACAAAGTCCATGCTCAATAATCCAGGTATACAATCCAACAATTTTCAGTCAGGTCATCTGGACAGTTTCATTTTTTTGTGCTGAAACGTTTCACCCATCAAGAAGTCTTCATCAGTCAAGGAAACACACAACACAAAACTGATTCTTCCCCCAACATCTTACTCCAAACTGGAACAAACCAGTTCTGTTGGTGCTAAGATGGTGTCTTTGGCACGTCCCCTCCTCCGGTGCCGGCCCTGTCCCTCGTCGACAGTCATGACATGTTGTGTGTTTCCTTGACGTTGACTGATGAAGTCTTCTGGATGGAAGGTGAAACGTTTCAGCACAAAAAAGAAACTGTCCAGATGACCTGACTGAACATTGTTGTATCGGTGTCACCATTCTGATAAGGCCACGTCCTTGGGAGTGTGGGTGTGTGCATCATGCGTGCGTATGTGTGCGTGTTCAGGCATAGCTTCTTAGTACAGGTAGTCCCCGATTTACGAGCGAGATCCGTCACAACGAGGCGCTCGTAAACCGGAAATCTCGTAATTTGGAACGGCCGCCATTTCGCTCGTAAATCCGGAAATCCGCTCGTAAATTGGAACGGTTTTCGCTAGCGCACCTAAAAACACTCTATTTTCATCTAAAAACTACTTTTGAGTGCATAAAAATGATCGGAAACGTGTGTTTATATGCTTAACTTGCTAACTGAAGTGAAAAAACACATGAAAACTCAGTATTTTTTTCGTTTTTTCCAAAAATGTGCAGCTCGTAAGTCTGGAACCTCGCAGATCAGAGCGCTCGTAAATCGGGGACTACCTGTATACATATCCTCCAGGAGCAATTTGAGAGACGTTGGCCTTGGGGAGGCCAAATTCAGATAAACAACAATTGCTTTGGGCTGTTCCCATACTGTTCTCCATCTCATATTACAGATCGTATTGCTCCATATGTTCCTGCAGGTTTACTTGTGGTTCCTGGAGTTTTCAAAAGCAAAATGGGAGGAAGATCTTTCAGTTATCAGGCTCCTCTCTTGTGGAACCAACTTCCAGTTTCTGTCCATGAGGCTGACACATTGTCCAGTTTGAAGACTGGGATCAAGACTTTCCTTCTTGATAAATCCTACAGTTAGAGTTGGCTTGGGTTTCTAATAGTTATGCTGCTGTAGGTTTAGACTGCTGGAGGATAAACTTACCCATTTCCTCACTCTGCTGCTGTCTTTACTTTTGCTACCTGTTTTGTATTTGTGATTAGGGACTTTTTCCTTTCCACTGTTGCCTTTGTGCTTGCTCTGCATGGGATACTAGCTATGTTTACATGGGCAAAATTCTGTGACCGGATTGAAATGTGCTCTGATTGCATAATTAGATAGCACCGTTTACATGGGCCCAATCCGTTCATGACGAGTGTTTACATGCAGCAGGCTTTTATTCTGATCATAAGTTCTGACATGCGCAGAGTGGTACACTCCCCTTAAAAAAAAAAAACGAAGAAGAAGCTACTTCCGGGACGAAAGTAAACAGACGCGTCAAAAATGGACCCGCGCCAGATTGGCGATGGAGTTTTTACTGCACTCCCTGATTGAACTACAGTTGAAGCAGCACGTGCTTTTAGTTTTTTTATTCACAGGATGAGAGCGCTGGACGTTCTCTGTCCTCCAAGCTGTCGTGGACAACTGTTGGTAAGACAATAAAAACGCGGTATGCTAATAAACTTTTTTTTACTTTCCTTTTCTACCCGTCTGTGCGTGCTAACTGTCTGTATTTGTTATTAATTACTATTCCTCCTCTGTTTTCCTGTTTCTGGAGCATCAGTGTCACGATGCCAGGCAGTGCCAATGATGCCAACGTCCTGCGCCACTCAGACCTCTATCAAAGGGCTCATCTGTTACCAAAAGTAAGGCTAATATTTACTATATTGTATTTAGTTTTACAACTATTACAGCTAAGTATATCAGTAGACATACTTAGCTGTAAAGTTTTATTTAAAATAAAATTTGTTTGAACCATGTCTTTAAACAGATAAATCTGTTAAATCTTGCCAAAATGTAAGGCTAACATTTACTATATTGTATTTAGTTTTACAACTATTACAGCTAAGTAATTAGTAGACATACTTAGCTGTAAAGTTTTATTTAAAATAAAATTTGTTTGAACCATGTCTTTAAACAAATAGTTAAATGTTGCCAAAATGTAAGGCTAAACTTTACTACTGTATACTGTATTGTATTAAACTACCGGTATTACAGCTAAGTAATCAGTAGACATACTTAGCTGTAATAGGTTTATTTAAAATAAAATTTGTTTGAACCATGCCTTTAAACAAATAAAAAGTTGAACACTAAATATTGGCATGTCCTTTTTTTGCAGTCTGTGAGGAACATTGAAGGAAAGGACGTCCGTCTCTTCATTGTTGGTGATCCTGCATACCCACTGTTGGACTGGCTCGTCAGGATAAAATCAAAAAAGGCGTTCAATACAGGATCAACTGGACTTTATTTGTTGCAGAAAACGTTTCGACTTCTGTCCAGAAGTCTTTTTCAATTCTGAATGGAAGCTGTGAGAACGAGAAGTTTTATACAAGCCACGCACCAACATATGAAATTGGAAACTGAAATAACACCACAAAATACCTAACATGCCCATTCTATTTAAATTGACAAAACAACACATCACACCTGGGGGTTTGTAACACATACATGTAAATTGAAAGATCACACCTTAACAGTAGGAGGTTCCCTTGAGGTCTCTGGTAGAAGACACAAACTGTATGTAAATTGACAAAAAACACCTCCCAAACAACAACAGAGGCTACTCAGAGAAACTTTGTTAGTCTAATTTACAGACAAGACATCCCTGCTCCCATCCAGTGTAAAACGTTTCGGAATCAAATCCAAAACTGAGTTATAAGTCTTAGAAAGTTGAAATCTCAGACCTCCTCCTCTGTTAAGAGAAGGTTTTTCTCTCTTAACATACAAAGCTTCCTTCACCCCCCTCTCAAACCATCTGTGCTCTCGGTCCAAAATTTGAACATTCTGGTCCTCAAATGAGTGACCCTTGTCCGTGAGGTGGAGGTGAACAGCTGAGTTTTGTCCAGAGGAGGTAGCTCTCCTATGTTGAGACATTCTTTTGTGGATAGGTTGCTTCGTTTCTCCGATGTAACGGTCTGAGCAGACTTCGCTGCACTGGACTGCATAAAATGTCAAAAGGATACGCAAACTGTCCTCGTCTGACTCCTCAACAAGTCATTTAATGTTTACCATTGCTCAGTCAGGTGGAGGTAGAGATGACCTTCGGGTTGATGAAGTCACGGTGGAGAGTTGTTCTAAAAAGATACTTGTCATGTATTTGTGTTCACATGCAGTTAACATTTGTATAAAATTATTATCACAATAAAAAACTGCAAATAATAGTGAACATCTGAGCTCTTTAACCCTTGTGCGATCTTAACATTCTGTTTACTCCCCTTGTCCTACGGGTCAAAAATGACCCGCACTACCAAAGACCCAAAATAAAGCAGCTTTATTGAACTTTAAATTAAATATTTTTTAGGAAGTGAATTATAAAAATACTTCTCTCATAACACAACAAAAAAAAAACAAAATGTTGCTTGATTTTGTGAACAATTTTCAACTTCTACTATATTTATCACATGTAGGACAGTATGTGTGAACGTGAGAATG
>JBBPBX010066978.1:8955-19527 GCA_038048925.1 Garcialebias charrua
TTGTGGAGCGAGTTTGCAGTTGTTTTCACTGTTTACAACGTTTGCATTTGTTTTTGCGTTTGCATTTTTTTCTTTTGTTTGCATGTTTTTTGTGTTTCCCTTTTTTTTTTTTTCATTTGCATGTTTTTTTGTGATTGCACGTGTTTTTTGTGTATGTTTATTTTTTGTGTTTGCATTTTTTTCTTTTGTTTTGCATGTTTTTATGTTTGCGTGTTTTTATGTTTGCATGGTTTTTGTGTTTGCGTTTGCTTTTTAGTGTTTGCATTTGTTTTTTGTTTGTTTTTGTGTGTTTTTGAGTTTGCATCATACATGTGTTTAAAGCTCGTTTTGCTGTTTGGTGTGCGTTTGCACCTGCCGGCCACGGTAGTAAAAGCTATGAAAAACGGACACATTTCAACATCACAGTTTAGAGCGAGCTTTGCTGAACCCTGATGATCTATCCCCATCTTTTTCTTCTTTTTTTAGCAGCTCCCTTCTTCAGGGCTCACCACAAAAAAGTAACTCGCACAAAGACTTGATGATTGTTTTTACGCTGGATGCCTTTCCTGACACAACCTCAACCGCGTCAAGTATAAATCTAGCTTAAGAGTTTATTTGATTTGATTTATTTATTTATTCATTTTATAAAAACACGCAACAATAATACATACAGTAGAAGAAAATAAAAAACAGACAAATAAAATGAAAGGCGGCAGAAGAAGAAAAAAATCTTATTTTTTCTGCCCCTTATACTCCAAAATTTCAAACTACAATAAACTCTTCATACAACCAACTCACTTGATTTCCAAGAAAAGAACAACCAAAGATTACAATTTTTAATTTTATATTATATTTTTTATACCTTCCACATCACATACAACAGTTAAATTCCAATATATTCAAATGTATAATTTTAACCGATTAAGCTTAATCAGTCTTTTGAAAGCAGCCAGTGAAGCTTATGAGCCCAGAGTGGGGCAAATGAGGGTGGAGACAGGTGTGGTTGTTTCACCTGTCCCAGCCACATTTTGATCATGTCAGTATGGGGAGTTGAACCGGCAACCTTCTGAACACAGGCCCACCTTCTCTAACCTCTGTGCCACCACTCCCCTGGTAATCTATCCACATCAAATCATACAAAAGTAGGATAAAAGTGTTGAACTGTGTTTAAAATGTTTCATGTTGCATAATAAAAAGTATTAATATTTAGTATTGTTTACATTTAATGTTCATTAAATATGTGAGGAAATGTTGTACTTGTCAGGAAATGTGACTTTGGAATTACATTGTGTACAGAGAAGTAGTTATTAAATTATAATTCGTAGTCATACTGGCACCACTGTGCAGAGAAAGTTGTTGCATTTATGAACTTATTGCACAACAGTCTGCAAGCTGTTTTTTCAGCTTTTATATAAATAATTTTGCATTTTTTATTAAAGTGTTTTCACTGCTCTTGCACAAACTTCCAGCTATACACATGTTCTTGTTAAACAATATGGCCAATTTCCTTTATGAAGTGAAGTATCGGAGAAAAATGCACTGGTTTAAAAAGTTAAAATGTGAGTTGTTGTGCTGAATAGAAGAAACTTGCTGAGATTATCACATATTTCCTTTAACATATGTTTATATTTCTTTATAAGCATTTTAAAGCTAAGTGTTGCTTTTTAATCCCTGTGTTCACCAGAAAATATGTTTAAAACCGATTCAAAAATAGGTGTTGTCACATGTTTAAGTAGCTTTAAATATTCAAATTTAGTCTTTGTTTCACTAGGATTTACAGGCCATGAAATTTAGTTGGAAACATTAAATGCACCAAAATGCTTTCTATATTTTGGCCAGCATCAAAGCATTCAGTGTGGTTTTATTTTCAACTAACTGGGAAGCTAATCCTCAATGGGATTGCTTTAGTTTAACTCAAGTTGATCTGAAAAATCATTCCTTTAAATATGCATTTCTAAGAAAAACGCAAGATAAGTGGATCCAAACAGCTGCTAAATAAATGTATACATTCTAGCTTTCTCTCCGTAATGACAAACTTGTTGGTAATTACATACAATTTGATTTCTATCATTTAATGATTTATTTTCTCAGTCAGTAGCTGCGACTGATTGCAATTAGATATTTTTTTATTTGCTTACTAAACTCCGGTAAATGCAATTTGTTTTTGCTCTTTAACACTGCATGTAGCCTACTTTTTTGCAAGTGGATAATTACGAATATGCAACATCCATAAATGGCATGCTGCATCATGTTGTGGAGTAAACAGGTCTTAATGTACTGTTTGCACCAGGGTTTCCCACACTGTCTGCAGCCTAGTTGCTGATAAAAGCATTGAAAGCTCAAAAAGCTAGTTTCTTAAGGATTTTATAAAGGTTAAATAAGATTAATCCATCCATCCATCTTCTTCCGCTTATCCGGGGTCGGGTCGCGGGGGTAGCAGCCTAAGTAGGGAGGCCCAGACTTCCCTCTCCCCAGCCACTTGGAGCAGTTCCTCCGGGGGAATCCCAAGGCGTTCCCAGGCCAGCCGAGAAACATAGTCCCTCCAGCGCGTCCTGGGTCTTCCTCTGGGTCTCCTCCCGGTGGGACGTGCCCGGAACACCTCACCAGGGAGGCGTCCAGGAGGCATCCTAACCAGATGCCCGAGCCACCTCAACTGGCTCCTCTCGATGTGGAGAAGCAGCGGCTCTACTCCGAGTCCCTCCCGGATGACTGAGCTTCTCACCCTATCTCTAAGGGAGAGTCCAGCCACCCTGCGGAGAAAACTCATTTCAGCCGCTTGTATCCGAGATCTTGTTCTTTCGGTCATAACCCAAAGCTCATGACCATAGATGAGGGTGGGAACGTAGATCGATCGGTAAATTGAGAGCTTTGCCTTTTGACTCAGCTCTCTCTTCACCACGACAGACCGGTACAGCGCCCGCTTCACTGCGGACGCTGCACCTATCCGCCTATCGATCTCACGCTCCAGTTTTCCCTCATTCGTGAACAAGATCCCGAGATACTTAAACTCCTCCACTTGGGGCAGGACCTCCTCCCCGACCCGGAGAGGGCATGCTACCCTTTTCCGGCTCAAGACCATGGCCTCGGATTTGGAGGAACTGATCCTCATCCCGGCCGCATCACACTCGGCTGCAAACCGCTCCAGTGAAAGTTGTAAATCACGAACTGATGAAGCCAGTAGGACCACATCATCTGCAAAAAACAGAGAAGCGATTCTAAGGCCACCAAAACGGATCCTCTCAACACCTTGGCTGCGCCTAGAAATTCTGTCCATAAAAGTTATGAACAGAATCGGTGACAAAGGGCAACCTTGGCGGAGTCCAACTCTCACCGGAAACGAGCCTGACTTACTGCCGGCAATGCGGACCAAGCTCTGACACCGGTCGTACAGGGACCTAACAGCCCTTATCAAAGGGCCTGGTACCCCATACTCCCGGAGTACCCCCCACAGAACCCCCCGAGGGACGCGGTCGAATGCCTTCTCCAAGTCCACAAAACACATGTAAACTGGTTGGGCAAACTCCCACGCACCCTCCAGGACCCTGCTGAGGGTGTAGAGCTGGTCCAGTGTTCCACGACCAGGACGAAAACCACACTGCTCCTCCTGAATCCGAGGTTCGACTATCCGACGGACCCTCCTCTCCAGAACCCCTGAATAGACCTTACCAGGGAGGCTTAAGAGTGTGATCCCCCTATAGTTGGAACACACCCTACGGTCCCCCTTTTTAAATAGGGGAACCACCACCCCAGTCTGCCAATCCAAGGGAACTGCCCCCGATGTCCACGCGATATTGCAGAGTCGCGTAAGCCAACACAACCCTACAACATCCAGAGCCCTAAGGAACTCCGGGCGAATCTCATCCACCCCCGGAGCCTTGCCACCGCGGAGCTTTTTAACCACCTCGGCGACCTCAGCACCAGAGATCGGAGAACCCGACCCAAAGTCCCCAGGCTCTGCTTCCTCAGTGGAAGACGTGCCAGTAGGATTGAGGAGGTCTTCGAAGTATTCCGCCCACCGACTCACAACATCCCGAGTTGAGGTCAGCAGCACGCCACCTCCACCATAAATGGTGTTGGTCTCGTACCTCTTTCCCCCCCTGAGACGCCGGATGGTGGACCAGAATCGCCTCGAAGCCGTACGGAAGTCATTCTCCATGGCCTCTCCGAACTCCTCCCACGCCCGAGTTTTTGCCTCAGCAACCACCCGAGCCGCATGCCGCTTGGACTGCCGGTACCTATCAGCTGCTTCCGGGGTCCCACAAGCCAAAAAGGCCCAATAGGACTCCTTCTTCAGCCTGACAGCATCCCTCACTGCCGGTGTCCACCACCGGGTTCGAGGGTTGCCACCTCGACAGGCACCAACAACCTTGCGGCCACAGCTCCGATAAGCTGCCTCGACAATAGAGGCGCGGAACACGGCCCACTCGGACTCCATGTCCCCCGCCTCCCTCGGAACGTGTTCAAAGCTCTCCCGGAGGTGGGAGTTAAAGCTCCGTCTTACGGGAGACTCTGCCAGACGTTCCCAGCAGACCCTCACGATACGTTTGGGTCTGCCAGGTCTGACCGGCATCCTCCCCCACCATCGGAGCAAACTCACCACCAGGTAGTGGTCAGTAGACAGCTCCGCCCCTCTCCTCACCCGAGTGTCCAAGACATGCGGCCGCAGATCAGATGAGACGACAACAAAGTCGATCATCGAACTGCGACCTAGGGTGTCCTGGTGCCAAGAGCACATATGGACACCCTTATGCTTAAACATGGTGTTCGTTATGGACAATCCATGACGAGCACAGAAGTCCAATAACAGAACACCACTCTGGTTCAGATCAGGGGGGCCGTTCCTCCCAACCACACCCCTCCAGGTCTCACTGTCATTGCCCACGTGAGCGTTGAAGTCCCCCAGTAGAACAAGGGAGTCCCCAGGAGGCGCACTCTCCAATACCCCCTCCAAGGACTCCAAAAAGGGTGGGTAGTCTGAGCTGCCGTTTGGTGCATAGGCACAAACAACAGTCAGAGCCCGTCCCCCCACACGTAGGCGAAGGGAGGCTACCCTCTCGTTCACCGGGGTGAACCCCAACGTACAGGCACCAAGATGGGGGGCAACCAGTATGCCCACTCCTGCTCGGCGCCTCTCACCAGGGGCAACTCCAGAGTGGAAGAGTGTCCAACCCCTCTCAAGGAAACTGGTTCCAGAGCCAGAGCCATGCGTTGAGGTGAGTCCGACTATTTCTAGTCGGAACCTCTCAACCTCACACACTAGCTCAGGCTCCTTCCCCACCAGAGAGGTGACATTCCATGTCCCAATGGCCAGCTTCTGTAGCCGAGGATCAGACCGCCAGGGTCCCCGCCCTCGGCCGCCACCCATCTCACATTGCACCCGACCCCTTTGGCCCCTCCCACAGGTGGTGAGCCCATGGGAAGGGGGACCCACGTCTCCTCTTCGGGCTGTGCCCGGCCGGGCTCCATGGGTAAAAGCCCGGCCACCAGGCGCTCGCCAGCGTGCCCCACCTCCGGGCCTGGCTCCAGAGTGGGGCCCCGGTGACCCGCGTCCGGGCGAGGGAAAACTTAGTCCATTAATTGTACTCATCATAGGGGTTTTTGATGTTTTGTTTAAATCAAACAGTGACTCAAAAAGGTAAATGGCCAGAAGTCTCCTTGGAGAAAGTCGTGCACTTTGACCCGTCGTCCCATCTCCCAGCAGGGATGGATTGCTATTTCTGTTTTTGCACCTGACAGGTAAAGGCCACCATTATCGCTGCCCTATAATGCTGTGCTGTCTCTGACCGGTTGTCATTTCCCTATTAGCTCATTTGCATTTGCTGTGGTTTATTATTTTGTACGTTTTGCAGTTGACCACCTTTTGTTTATAGAGTAAAAGCAAAGAATAAGTTGGCTAAATGCAGCTGTCAGGACGTTATAACTAGCACCAAGCAAATTATCGTGACTTTGTGTCGCTTGATGCACGATACCGCTCCTGCAAATCCAGTCCAGGCTCTCTGCTTTTTGGAGTTTTTATTTATTATTTATTTTATTTATAAATTTGTTCATAAAAAAAAATCTATTCAAAACAATCCCATAAACGATAACATACAAAATATAAAAAAAATGAAAGGTAGCCGAAAGAAGAAAAAATCTTATTATATCTGCCCCTTTTTTCAAACAATCAGTTCAAACAATAATAATCTTCCAGTAACAGAACAAAATGAATAACTTTATAATTTTTTTAAACTCTAATACAATACATATTAAGCTACTTCATATATATATTTTTTAACAATTAAGTTTTGATCATTTTCTTAAATGTACACATTGACTTGGCATTTTTAACTTCATTCTCCAAACCATTCCGTAATCCAATTCCCTGGATTGAGGTAGAACGTCCCGTCAAACTTGTTCTGTATTTTTGTTTTACAAATACCTGTATCTCTGTTCCCTTAAGATTATAACAACTTTGTCTTTCAACAAAATGTATTTGGATATTTAAGGGTAATGCGTTATTCTGAGCCCTATACATAACTGATAATTATAATCTACCAAATCATAGAACTTCAATAACTTCAGTTGATAAAATAATGTACTAGATGGATGACAGTAATGTTTTCTAGTGATAATTCTTACAGCTCTTTTCTGTAATACAAAAATAGGCTTTGTGATTGTTTTACACGCATTCCCCCAAACATCAATACAATAGATTAAGTGTGGAACAATGATTGTGTTATACAACAAATACAGAGCTTTATCATTCAATAGGTCTCTGACTTTGTACAGTACTGCAATCGATTTAGCTATTTTTATTCTTACAGAATTTATGTGTTGTTTCCATGTCAGTTTGTCATCAATGATAACACCCAAAAACTTCACCTCACTCACTCTACAAATCTCAACACCCTCAATTTTGAATGGAACATCAACAGTTTTCTTTTTATTACTGAATATCATGTAATTAGTTTTATCTAGATTTAATGATAATTTATTGATTTTAAACCAAGTTTGTATTTTGACAAATTATGTCTTCATCAACTCCAACATCTGTTCTATATCTTTACCCAAACAAAAAAATGTGGTATCATCTGCAAAATTCGTTCAAGTCACGACATATCATCCCTTTATTGTTTGTCACTACAGGTAGTCCCCGACTTACGAGCGCATCGACATACGAGGTTCCGGACTTACGAGCTGACTAACGAACAGTAAAGTTGTACAGAACATACAGAAAATACAGCACTTGTATGTGTTTTTAGATGAAAGTGTGTTAGCTAACAGTTTGTAAACAAGTTTCTGAGCATGTTTATGAACTAGTATGTACGTTTGTGTTGAAAAACGAGTGTTCGTAGTAGCGCTAGCATACATTTTCTGACTTACGACCGAAAATCCGGACTTACGAGCGACACGTGTTTCGTGTTCCGACATACGAGATTTCGTGTTAGTAATGGAACTCGCTCGTAAGTCGGGGACTACCTGTATCCCATTAGCTCACTCGTTTTTGCCACGACTGCAAAGGTGTTATCTTTCAGGTGACTTTCTTTTCACACATTTTCAGTTAGTTCAAGGATGTGAGAGAAGGAACCGAAAAGGATTTTTTTATTTTTTTTTTAATGTAATTTATTCATCTTAAATCAAAACACAAAGCAACAAATTCAGAACATATATAGAAAGCAAAAAAACAGATTTAAAATGAAAGGAAGCAGATGAAGAATAAAATTCTTATAATATCTGCCCCTTCTAAAAACAAAATTCTGTTTAACACTCAAATCAAACAATGATCATACATGAACAAAAAATTTATAGCCCATAACAATTGTTGAAGATTAATAAATTAACAATTTTGCATTTGTAGATATCTATTTAAGAATTTGCGTTTAATCAACTTTTTAAATATAGGTTTTGATTCAATTTTTTTGTCATCATTTTCCAAACCATTCCACAAATCTATTCCATGCATTAAAGTAAACCGACCCTTTAAACTGGTTCTATAATGTGGCTTAACAAAAATGTCTGTTCCCTTAAGATTGTAACAGCTTTTTCTTTTAAAAAAATGTTTTTGAATATTTTGAAAATTGGCTCAGTGCAGCTGTCAGAAATGTACAATATACCTCGGCTGTCTTTTCTTTTGTTGTCTTCATAACAACACTAAAACAACTTCATCACAACACTGATCCCAACAACCTTGACTCCAGTCATGTACAAACTCTCATGCAGTGGTCTTTTTAGAATTGAAGGGAATTTGTAAAGCACATTTCTTTGCTATTTTTCTGAAGGACTTTGCTTTGTCATCTCTTTAGGCATAAGAATTCAAGCTCTGTTTCCTCGCAGCCACCTTCCAACATGGCTGCCAGGGGCCAAACAGTTTTCTGAAAGTGAACTGAAGCTAAATGAACAGTCAGTTTACAATGTTTGTAACCTTAAACTGCAGACCTTCAGCCCTGAAGCACACATCCTTTGACTCCCCACCCCAGATCCTGCCACGCAGACCCTCTGCCTCTGGGCTACAACTCGCTCCCATTTCAGCTTTCAGTCTCAGGCAGGAGATGCCATGCTGCGTCTGTGTGGGTACACTGGAGCTTTGTCCATGTTTACACGCATGCCTGCTTATATAGCTGCTGCTTTTGTGTTGTGCATGCCATGTGCATGCATTTTGACATTTCTAAAAAGGCAGCAAAGGGCAAAGAGCAAAAGGAAAAAAATGTTTTTGTGACATAGAATTTAAGAAGAAATTAATATGAAGGGACCACGTTTCCAAGTGCATGTTGTAATGATTGTAGGTTATACTCGAAAACGAAGCGCAAACAAGAAAAAACATGATATTTAAGGACAAATAAATTAATTTTAAAAAGCCTTTTACTCTTTGTGCAAACTTAAAATGTCCAAAAATTTAATTTTAAATGCTTATTTATGGCCTCTGTATGCGGACACAAAATGTTTTGCATAAACGTACAATGCTTTCATGTTTATTCTGCAATAATCATAAACATTTAAATACGTTTTTTTAATTTAATGTATACAATTAATTACTTTTAGATGTTACACATGCACAAAAAAAAGCATAATAAAAAACATTTTCGGTTTACTGCGTATACAAAAAAAATGACAGCAATGAAGACACACATTTTAAGCAAAACAAATATATAAATCTTCAACTATAACTTATGTAAAAATATTTTTAAACAGGGCACTGCAGCAGTTTGAAATCTAAAATTTGCCTTTCAGATGTTTGCACTTTAGGACTGTTTTTAAGTTTGATGCTGCTGCATCAAAGGAAAATTATAAAACAACTGCAAAAATACATAAATAAATAAATAAAAATAAATAAATGAATAAAGGGCTCTGATATAATGTCACTGAATGACAGCAAAGACAAGAAAGATGAATTACTGAAGGCAGATCAGATACAGTACATGAACGTGCAGAGAAAGATTAAACTCATGTTTTCACTATGTCAGATTATTATTTTTTCTATCCTCATTTCACTTACAGCCATGTACAGTATTTATGATCCAGCCTGTTAAAGTAAATAAAATGCAAAGTTTCTTTCCTTGTTGCATTTTAAATCGTCGTGTTCCTGCAGTCATTCACAAACTACAGGTCAGTATCCAGCTGTTTGTTTCTGACTGGCCATGCAGGGCAGCTGCAGCCTCCCTGCAGAGTCAGACTGACTGCTGCCTGGTTCATTTCATGATTTTCACAAATATAATTCATGCAACATTTTGTGCCTCCAAAGCAGCTGGCTTTCAACTGACGGTGACGTGCACGAGATCAGCCAGAGTTGGCCTGAGTGAGACTGACACAGAGGGACAAACACAAAGATTGTCTCAGTGTGTTGTAGCTCGCTTGGTGTTTGTTGTAAACAGAGCTCCGTGGTTTCCCAGTGTCACCACCACCCAACGCCGCTTTTATTTCCTCTCACAAACACTTCCTGCAGCACAGAGGAGCGGCGTGACGCCGACCCGCAGAGCAGATGCTGAACAAACCAGGCAGTTATTGGAAATCGTGCACACAGGAAAAGTTACAATCACGTGGATGCAAGAACACAAACGCACGCAAAAGTCACAAACACACAAAAAACTACAGAAATGATTGCATCAAGCTACAGAAACACACTTAGAATATTTTCTTAACATACATCCAAACATATATAACCATACATAATCACATAGTATTCAATCCATGCTTTTTATATACAGGTACAGATAATTAAAATCATAGTATTCATCGACAAAAAAACAAACATATCACCTACTAACATTAATGTCAGAGTTTTAATCATCTTTAAAAGTAATTTTATGTTGAGAAGGATATGCTAGTTGTTTTTGTCAAACTTTGAAAATACTTTTGTGAAAGTGAAAGCTCATGCCATATTGTAAGACGTTGTGCTCATAGTACGTGTTTTATGACTCAGCTCCCTTAAACTCAACAAGTTATTCTTCATGATGAAAAACCACAAATATGAAAACCAACCAAATATTTTTGTTCCGCTCAAGTCTTTATAAATAACTCTTCCCCCATTCTTATAGTTATTCACAACAAATTATATTTAGCAAAAATCTTGAGGATTTTGTTTAACGTACTTTAATTTTTGTGATCAGTTGCTTTTAT
>JBBPBX010066979.1:0-19527 GCA_038048925.1 Garcialebias charrua
GTTTAATTTAGTGAACAAAGTGTCAGAAATGGCTCTTTTGATTGTAAAGGTTGCAGACCCCTGGAAAGCATTAAACTTAAAAAATGAATGAAGGATCTGCTCAAAGGAAAGTCTTTATTTTGCCATCAGCAAATGCATGTGCGTGTGTTTTCTTTTTATTATCAGTTTCATCTGTATTGTCATGAGCTGAGCAACGGCAGTGATGATAAAAAGCTTTGATGTCTGGTTTCATAAAAACAAAAACAGAAAAATTACGAGATGATTAGAAATCTTACCTTTCAGCCAAATGTGCAACAGATTTTTGTGGAAAAGCCTTTAGACTGTGGGGGTAGTTGTCAATCACCTTTAACCTCCCGCCTGCTTTTGGATCAACCAGCTTTCAACACAGATAGACAGCAATGTGACATGACTGACAACTGAAGGTCTCCTCCCATGTCAAAAGGACCTCTTTGTGATGAGAAATTAGGTACATTTTCTGTCAAACTTTGTCAATAACTCTATGCGATAATGCAAAATCACACTTAGAATATGTGTTTTGAATGACTCTCAGCTACTACCAAACCAAATTTTATTGCAATAGCTGTAAAACTGAAAGCGTTATAGCCATTGTTAAAAAAATAATAATAATAATCTGTTGCTGATATACATTTGCTGATTACAGTACTTTCTTTACATTTATGCCTAAAATATATTTTGCTAACACACAAACAGGGTTGACAGCAACAGCTAATAACGTTTTAAACATAGATCTCATGTAATTAGTAGCACTTATGTGTTGTGAATGAGTCTCAGCTACTACGTCTCCTAATTTCAGCACATCTGTACAGGTGATATCCATTTTTGTGTTTTCTAAAGTCAGTTAGCTGTGGATCAGTCACAGCTACTACCAGTATTTACTGGGGAACACACAGCCAAGCCTCATTAGGGGACTAGTGGTTAGTTACCTTGTAAATGAAGATGAACCAATGAAGAACTAATGGGTAGTTCCTATGAACCCAAAAAGGAATGAATCAGGAACTAATGTACTTACTGGGAATTTTTGTGCACCTTATTGTAAAGTGTTACCAACAAAATAATAGCCAGGCGATGATTTTGTACTCGGTGAGCGATGGTCAGACTACAGCAGTACAAGATTATGAAACTGCTAATCCGTGATAAGAATCCAATAAAATCAGTAATCACTAGGAAACAGGTTTTTGACAACTATGAGCAGTGACCTCCTTGGTGGACGACTGGAACACGTGGTCGGTATCAAAGGCACAGTTTTATCCTGGTTTAGATCCTACCTGACTGACAGGAGTTTTTCTGTTCATTTAGGGAACTGTTCTTCATCTCCAGCTCCTTTGATCTGTGGAGTCCCTCAAGGGTCTATTTTAGGTCCACTGCTTTTTAATTTGTACATGTTGCCTTTGGGGTCCATTTTTAGAAAACACAACATTCCTTTTCACTGCTTTGCTGATGATACACAGTTATATCTTCCAATTGAGTCAGACAGGGTCACTCCACTGGATCCACTCCTGGACTGTCTGAATGACATTAAAATCTGGTTAAAACTTAATTTTCTAAATCTAAATGAAAATAAAACGGAAGCCATCAGCTTTGGCAAATGTAACACCCTAAATGTTCTTGGCCCCTTGGCTTCATACAGCCACTCCAATGTCAGGAATCTGGGAGTTATTTTTGATAGTGCTTTTAAGTTAGACAAACAGATAAATGCTGTAGTTAAATCCGGTTTCTTCCAGCTAAGACTCATTGCCAAGGTGAAGTCTTGTCTCTCTTTCAGAGACCTTGAAAAGGTGATTCACGCTTTTATTACTTCTCGCTTGGACTATTGTAATTCACTGTATGTTGGTTTAGACAAATCATCTTTGCATCGTTTACAATCTGTCCAGAACGCAGCAGCTCGTCTTTTAACTTCAACTAAAAAATATGAACACATAACCCCTGTCCTGGCATCCCTTCACTGGCTCCCTGTCTGCTATCGAATTGATTTTAAGATTTTATTGCTTGTTTTTAAAATCTTAAAAGGTCTGGCCCCATCATATTTATGTGATCTTATTAATATCTACACTCCTGTAAGAGCACTCCGGTCTACCAACCAGTTTCTCTTAGATGTCCCCAGATCCAAAATGAAATCCAGAGGTGATCGGGCTTTTGCGGTTGCTGCTCCAAAACTGTGGAACAGTTTACCTGAGAAAGTAAAGAGCGCTCAGACTGTTGACACTTTTAAATCTTCACTTAAGACTCATCTCTTTTACTTGGCATTTGATCCTCGCAGAATGTGAGATCAAATTTTGAGCAGATTTTATTGTTGTTGCATTTACTGATAGCTTTATTATGTTTAGTGGCACTAGATGCATTTTACTCTGTTTTTATTTTTTTTAACTGTAAAGCACTTTGGTCGACTTCGGTTGTTTTTATGTGCTATATAAATAAAATTGACATTGACATTGACATTGACATTGGTGCAGGGTTTGTTCAGAACCCAAATGGAGAATTTCTCCTTTGTTACTGTGGTAACAAACCATTAGTCCCCTAAAAAGGCTTGGCTGTGTGTTACCTAGTAAGCAGAGCCGTATGGCTCTATATGGCTCTATATGGCTCTGCTAGTAAGTATTGGTTAACTACCCATTAGTTCCTGAATAGTTCCTCTTCATTTCCCAGGTAACTGACCAGGAGTCCCCTAATAAGGCTTGGCAGTGTGTTCCCAGTAAGTACTGGTCAACTACCCATTAGTTCCTGATGCGTTTCTCATGGATTTATAGTAACTACCCATTAGTTCCTGATTACACAGTACAGTAGTTCCTCTTCATTTCCCTGGTAACTAACGAGTAGTCCTCTAATAAGGCTTGGCTGTGTGTTCCCCAGTGAGTTCTGGTTAACTACCATTAGCTCCTTATTTGTTCCTGATTCAATCCAGAGGAGTTTCCTATAGTTAATCACATTTTGTGCACCTTATTGTAAGGTGTTACCAGCATGGTTACCGGCATTTTTAAGTTCAGATGGCTGATGCCACTATCTTGAATAGGGTTGGTTCCTAAAGTTTGTCTGTTGTACATCTAGATTCAAAAATTAATTTGTGCAAGTTTCCTTAAAGTTTTTTTTTAATGTGGTTCACAAAACATTTTTTTCTAACAGACAGATAAATATATGCAAACATTGGTAAAAACATTATTATCCACCTTTACCTTTTGCTTGCAGGTGATAAAAAGGTGATGCTCTCCCTAACCCTCCTGTCAGATGGTACAAAACATGTATCAGGGATTTCAACTGTATTTTACCAGAAATGGAGTTAAAAGCATAAATAGAAAGCTAAAAAGGCTTGTATTTTTTTTCCCCTCTCAATCATTCGGACCCACCTGTCCACAATCAGAGCTCTGTAAAGATTTGCAGCTGGTCGGGGAATTTGTAGCTGAGCGATGCGTCAGGCGTTGTCATATAAAATGTAAGTGCTTTCCTTTGAGTAATTTAATCACATACCTTTATAGAGGCATCAGCCAACTCGCAGAAAGACAGAGTGAAAGGACTGTAATTGGCATTCTTTCATTCAAAGTAATATATGGAATATGTGGTATAATTATACCACCGGGTAATGGTTTGCGCACCATTGAAATGCTTAAGTGCAGAGATGATTTTAATGCATGCGCACAGGGGGTGTGGGGGGATTTGCACCTTAGTGACCCGTGACTTTTCTTGGGGTGGCATTTCATTTAAGCTTGTCAGAAATTATTGTGTGGTTTTCATAACCTCCCAAACTCTGTCACCATCTAGAAGATTGCAACGAATGAATTCTCAATAAATGAAACTTAGCAGAAAAAGCCTATTTGTGTGGGCAATGTCGGAGTTTCAACTCAAACCATCATTAAAGAGCTCGTGAACTGTCTGGAACCCTGCTTAGGATTGTACAGAAAACTGTTTCACAGCTTGTTACTTTCATTTCACCATCTGCTGGACATGACTTAGTGACATTCTACAGAAAACAATAAAGATTTATTAATTAAAGACTGTCTTTCTTGAAGGCCTTTGATGCCAGAGTTTTAAATTGAAAGTAATTGTGTTCAGAAGAAAGTGAGTTGAAGTTGTTTTGGTCAAACTTTGTAAAGTACTTCATGCACATTATGTTACTGTTTTTCTTTAGGCTGCTCACTTTTGCAAGAGTTGCAGCAGCAAGCAAACTTGCACAAAAGATTTGGCAATCGTTTTACATTGGATGTCCTTCCTGATACAATCTGGACTAAAGCCTGCAGCCTCAGGTTTGTGCGACCGCAACACCAACCACCAACACCCTGACAGATGTTTTACACAATCTTATGTAATATTGTGGGATAGAGCAAGATGTCATAGCGCTCAGGGTATGTATATCAGATCTCTCTTGTAAATGAGTCCCTGGGGCTCAATGGGACTAACCTGTATAAATAAAGGTTGAATATGTTGAGGATGACTCTCCACCATGCCAAATCTATTATCGCAAAATGGACTGAATAATAGAAATTTTTATAACAATAATAATACTTTGTACTAATGATAATAATAATGTGTTGTCATTATAAGGGAACAGACATTTTTGTGAAACCACAGTATAGAACCTGTTTAAAGGGTCGGTTTACTTTAATACATGGAATAGATTTATGGAATGGTTTGGAAAATGATGTCAAAAAAGCTAAGTCAATATCTATATTTAGGAAAATGATTAAGAATAAATTCTTAAATCGATATATTTATAAATGTAAAATTGCAAATGTACTATAAATCGGCAATTGTTATGAGTTATTAATTTTGTTCATAGATAATCATTGTTTGAATTGATTGTTGAATAGATTTTTCTTTTAAGAAGGGGCAGATATTATAAGTATTTTTATTCTTCTTTTGCTTCCTTTCATTTTAAATCTGTTTTTTGTTTCGCTATATGCTTTGGAATTGTTTCTTTTATGTTTTAAACTTGAAATGAATGAATTAAATTGAATAAAAAATTATTGTAAGTTCCCATACAATGGTGAAATTGGCTCTCTTCTTTTAACCCATCCTCCACCAGGTGGAGCAGTGGGGCAGCTATGGAAAGCACCTGGGGAGCAACTGGGGATAAGGTGTCTTGCTCAGAGACACCACAAGATGTGCAATGACTGGGGATCAAACCCAGGACCTTCAGGTCCCGAGTCAGCTGCCCCTGCACCATCTCAGCTTTATGATGGATAAGACCAATTAACTATGGTTTCCATCTTGAATCAGGGTAACTCCCAAATTCAGCTGTAGATGTACAACTAATTACAACTTTTTGAGTTTTGTTAATGTCTGTTCAGAGGTTCATTAAGGATTTTGCTAACAGACATACAGGGTTAACTTCAGCAGTTATGGTAATGCCATTTTAAGCAAAACAATTATTGTGCAATGTGTCATGCCTAAATGTTGGGCATGATGCTCAGCTCATGTTGTGATTTTTCCCTGAACAGACTGCCGACTCAAATAGTTGATGGCAACGTTTTAATAACAGGTTTTTTGCAATCAGCTAAAACTCAGATCCTGCATTTGGAATGACTCTCAGCTACTACTACACTGAATTTAGGGCTGAATGTCTGTAAAATAGACTGTTATGGACACTTTTGTGTTTGACAAGATTGCTTAGATGTGGCAGCCATCTTGAATAGAGTTGACTTCAAAAGTTCTTCAGTTGTGAAAGTACTTTGTAGATCAAATAATTGCTGTTTGAGAGTTTCATCAAATTCTGTACAATGGTTCTTCAGAAATGTTGCTAACTCTACACACAGGCAAACAAACACACATGCACACACACATTACTATTCATTGTATGTTCCCATACAATGGTGAAATTGTCTATATGTATTTAACCCATCCACCACCAGGTGGTGCAGTGGGCAGCTATTGAAAGCATCCAGGGAGCATTTTTAGATACAGTTGTTTACTGCCGAGCTAAAACAGTAGCTAAGGCTTTCCAGTTACTGCAATCCGCTTTTGACATCATCCAGTCAGATTTGTTCCGTCTCAAACTTGTCCTAAATGCTGATAAAACAAAAGGGATGTTTTTTTCAAATAGGAAGGCGGTTCCAGCAGATCCTCCTCTGATTTTATCTTCAAATGGTGTCCCTATTGAGTTTGTTGATTCCTATAAATATCTGGGTATCCTGATCGATTCACATCTCTCTTTTAAACTCCACGTGGAAAACCTAGTGAAGAAACTGAAAGTTAAACTGGGTTTCTTTTTCAGAAACAGATCATGTCTATCACTGAATGTTAGGAAACGCCTTGTATCTGTGACTTTCCTTCCCTCCATTGATTACGGTGACATTCTCTACATGAATGCTCCTACAAGCACCCTGCGGATGTTGGATGTTGTCTATCATGGTGCACTAAGATTCATAACTGGTTGTGATTATCATACCCACCACTGCACCCTGTATTCACTGGTTAACTGGACATCATTAACCTCACGCAGACTCTTCCACTGGTACATTTTCATCTTTAAATCACTTCTTGGTCTGCTGCCCTCATACATCTCCTCCTACATGTCTTTGCGTGAGTGCAGCTACAGTGTGCGCTCTCAGGACATGATTACCTGCAGTGTTCCGTCAGTGAGGACTGAACTTGGAAAAAGGGCCTTCTCCTACTCTGCTCCTGCTTCATGGAATATCTTACAAAAAGATCTGAAGCTCTCGACCTTGACTTCTCTAAATGGTTTTCAGAATCTGTTGGAATCCTGGCAAAAACCAATGCAGATTTGTTCCTGTCTTTGATTTTATACATCTACCTTATAATGTTTTGCTAGTTTTTTGATACTTTGTTAAAAAAAAAAAAAATCTTTTGTTTTTTTTCTCTCTTTTTGTTTTCTATTGTTTATTGTTTGTTTGTTTATTGTTTAAAGGTTCAGTATGCAGTTTCTGTAGAACTGCAGCACTTAGAAATATTTTCAACAGGCAAAGCATTCTGATCCCTCCCCCTCAGAGCCATATGTGGCTCTGCCCCCTTGTGGTCTGTTGAATTTCAAATTCAAGCTCTGTTTTTATTGGCTGATTCAAATTCAAGCTCTGTTTTTATTGGCTGGTTACAAACTCTGTTTTTATTGGCTGGAAAATGGCGGGTCACCTTTTCTTTTTAGAAATGCTTATTTACCACCTGGAGAAGCAAGGGGACAATATTTTTTTTAATTTTTTTTCAGAGATTACCTGGCTAACATCAGTCTGTCAGGAGGTAGTGACAGAGTGAAGAAATATGTTCATAAAAAAAGCTACATACTGAAGCTTTAAGGAAATTCTACCATTGCTGTTCATTGTTCTTTAGTTTTAGCAGGTCGCTTTCGTAAATGAGCCCATGAGGTTCAAAAGATTTACCTGACTAAATAAAGGTTGAATGAATGAAAAACACTGCTCTCACCCACCTGGATCAGAAGGACTCATACGTGCGTCTGCTCTTTGTGGACTTCACATCTGCTTTCAACACCATGATCCCCCAAACTCTGATAGACAAACTATCCACACTTGGACTAAGCCCCTCCATCTGTAACTGGGTACTAGACTTCTTAACAAACAGACCACAGTCCGTGAAGATCCACAACTTCTCCTCCTCCACCATCACCCTCAGCACTGGCTCTCCTCAAGGATGTGTGCTGAGCCCTCTTCTGTTCACTCTGCTCACATATGATTGTACAGCCACACATCCAGGCTGTCATATTGTTAAGTTTGCAGATGATACAGCTGTGGTGGGATGCATCACAGATAATGATGAATCCAGCTACAGACAGGAGGTGGAACATCTGGAGAGCTGGTGCAAAGAGAACAACCTTCACATGAATGTGAAGAAGACGAAGGAGATGATTGTGGACTTCAGAAGGAACAAACACACCCACACCCCACTGTATATAGGTGGATCTGCGGTGGAGGTGGTCTCCAGCTACAAGTACCTGGGTGTACACTTGAATGATAACCTCAGCTGGAGCAATAACACCACCAGCCTGATCAAGAAAGGACATCAAAGACTCTACTTCCTCAGACGGCTGAGACGAGCTGGTCTGAGAAGCTCAGTCCTCACCTCGTTCTACAGGTGTGCAGTGGAGAGCGTCCTGTGCTCCAGCATCAACGTGTGGCATGGAGGCTGCACAGTTGCAGAGAGGAAAGCTCTACAGAGAGTGGTGAAGGCTGCACAGAAGTCTGTGGGAGTCAGTCTCCCCACCATCACAGACATTTACACCTCCAGATGCAGAAAAAGAGCCACCTGCATCATGAAAGACCTCACTCACCCAGCACACTCACTCTTTGCACCACTCCCCTCGGGACGGAGGTTGAGGAGCATCAAATGTAGAACCACTAGACTGAGGAACAGCTTCTACCCTGAGGCTGTCAGACTCATGAATAAATAAATAATAAGAATAAACACTGCAAAATGTCACATCATGTTGATACTGATCTGTTTCTTGTTGCTGCGTTCATCTGTGACTATCTGCGTTCATCTGTGACCATCTGCTCATAATGACTCATGTTCGTGCTGCTGTTTATAATGATGTTTTTCTACTACATTAGGGCTTAGTGTATTACTAGCTGATGTCTCTCTTAGTTAATCCTAGATGTTATTATTGTTTTTCTCTTGCATTTGTTGTTGGATGTAACTGGGACCCTGTGTACATAATCTCGTTTTCAACACATGTACTACATGCGGTGCAAATGACAATAAATTCTCTCTGACTCTCTGACTCTGACTCTGAAACATCAAACCCTGGTCACAAACATCAAACCCTGGTCACAAACATCAAACCCTGGTCACAAACATCAAACCCTGGTCACAAACATCAAACCCTGGTCACAAACATCAAACCCTGGTCACAAACATCAAACCCTGGTCACAAACATCAAACCCTGGTCACAAACATCAAACCCTGGTCACAAACATCAAACCCTGGTCACAAACATCAAACCCTGGTCACAAACATCAAACCCTGGTCACAAACATCAAACCCTGGTCACAAACATCAAACCCTGGTCACAAACATCAAACCCTGGTCACAAACATCAAACCCTGGTCACAAACATCAAACCCTGGTCACAAACATCAAACCCTGGTCACAAACATCAAACCCTGGTCACAAACATCAAACCCTGGTCACAAACATCAAACCCTGGTCACAAACATCAAACCCTGGTCACAAACATCAAACCCTGGTCACAAACATCAAACCCTGGTCACAAACATCAAACCCTGGTCACAAACATCAAACCCTGGTCACAAACATCAAACCCTGGTCACAAACATCAAACCCTGGTCACAAACATCAAACCCTGGTCACAAACATCAAACCCTGGTCACAAACATCAAACCCTGGTCACAAACATCAAACCCTGGTCACAAACATCAAACCCTGGTGTTTTGTGAAATTTCAGATCAACCCAAATGGTTAATGTTTTATCATAGGTTAAATAGTCCGTGAAAGGTAGGCACACACACACACTTGTTTGGAAGAAAACAAACACAGATTCCCTTAACAATAATAATAAACTTTTTATTTATTTATTTGTATAATGATGTTATTTATTAAAGAAAACTGTGACAGAAAAAGTAAAAAGGAAAAACATACAAGTCAAACATACAAACAGTTTTCCTGCTAGAAATAATGTGTCATTTAAATCCGCCACAGTACTAACAGCACACACAAACTTAGGCATTGACAAATTACAGTATTTTCTCACCTTTGACACTTGAACAGGGGAGCCGCACTGTTCGGCGAGAGATAGTCATCAATGCTCACCGGGCGTTGATCAGACCCACGGTAGACTCCAACGTTTCTGTCTGAGTGGCCTCATCTTATACTTTGAGGTGTGTGTGTGCATGTGTTGGGTGTGTGTGTCTCTGTGCAAATGCGATGACTTCACTCAAACTTGTTTTTCAGAGTAAAGTGGTGCTAGGCATCATTAAAAGAAAACATGTCTTATCTGAAGGGTTTGTTAGATCTGTTACCAAGGAGGCTACGAGGTCATGTGAACAAAACGAGCTTAGTTTTTTTCACACAACTCTTGCGCCGGATCAAACCTGATTGCAAATAGTTTCTTGACACTAAACTAAAATGTTTTCTCTCACAAGTGTTGCATTAAGCATTAACTCTTAACATAAAAATTGATAAACATTTAGTCAGAAAAGCATTAATAAAACTCTTAATTCACCTGGTCACAAACATCAAACCCTGGTCACAAACATCAAACCCTGGTCACAAACATCAAACCCTGGTCACAAACATCAAACCCTGGTCACAAACATCAAACCCAGAGTGACCAACAGACTAACAGAGACCAATATACTGGTCATTTGAAGTTATTGCTGGGTTTCTGTTTTAATAATAACCACAGTGTATAAACACACACTCGTACATTTTAGATACATAGATATAGATATATTAGTACACAAACTTTGCTGTTTTAATTGTATTTTCCAGCCTGCTGTGCCATCTGTAATACATTTTTTGTCATTAAAGTTGTTTTAGGGTGGCAGGAATAAACTTTGGTCTTGGTCCTACTAGGGCTATCCATTACCTCTTTATTCAGATCAGAATTAAATATTTTTCCTAACTGAGATGTCTCAAAAAGCTAAGACATATATTACATTTACAAACAAATCCAGTTCAAGTCAATATAACTGTCAGGTAAAAAGACTTCTGCCCTTTTAACTCTTTTTTTTCTGTTGTGTTATACATATTTATGTGTATGTGTATATGTGTTTGTATGTGTACATGCATACAGTATATGCATGTATGCATGTACACATTAGTCTTTGTTTTTGTTAGAGCTGTGTGCACATGCCCAGAGTTTGATATCTTGACAAAAAAAAAAAAAATTAAGACCGTTTTTAAAATTACTCTGTTGTTAGGTTTTAAATAAGTTATTTGAGTAATTCTCAAAACAATGTTCTTGTAGTTATTTCTGTTGCACAACAACCAGTTTATACCTTTTACAAATAAAAGTTTGTAACTATTTACCATATTTTCCTGTGTATAGGTCGCACCTTTTTATGTTTTTTTCAAGGCCTGCGACCTATACTCAGGTGCGACCTATATATGGCTTGTTATCACTTTCGGTGAAACAAATTTTTAAATCCAGCTCATTTCACAATTACGTTCATTTATTAAGGAAAAGTTCAGCTCAGACATATACACAGGTACGACCTATACACCAGAAAATACTGTACTTTTTTCTTTTATTGACTTTATTCTATATTTACAGTATTTTCTGGTGTATAGGTCGCACCTGTGTATAGGTCGCATTGTCCAATTATCACCAATAGATTGGAAAAATCCCTAGATAGGTCGCACTGGTGTATAGGTCGCACCTACGTTTAGCTCTGCTGCAAATGTCTGCCACAGGAGCGCACAGCAAGGCTTTTAAGAAGATTAACACTTAAAAACAATTATTTGTTTGATAAAAATTATAGCAAATATATGTCTGAGCTGAACTTTTCCTTAATAAATGAACGTAATTGTGAAATGAGCTGGATTTAAAAATGTGTTTCACCGAAAGTGATAACAAGCCATATATAGGTCGCACCTGAGTATAGGTCGCAGGCCTTGAAAAAAACCATAAAAAGGTGCGACCTATACACCGGAAAATACGGTACTTATATTACGGTACTATTACTTATAATATTACTTGGTCTTTGAGGAAAATAGGTTGGGAACCACTGTTTTAGATGGTTCTCTGTTCCAACGCACCTGTTTTGAATCAATGGGTGATTATGAGACTGCTGCAGAACACAAAGAGGTGTTTCAGCCATTGAATCAGATGTATTGGAGCTGGGAAACAAGTAAAACGTGCAGGATGGAGGACCAGGGTTAGACACCCCTGGTCTATATACTAAAAATCCACTGATGGAACAGTGGCTTCACTCACTTCCTCTGGTAATTCTGCTAGTTTTGTCTCTTCATTTTAATCAGGCCAGTGAATCAATGTACTGTACAGCAATGTACAGGGGTTTTCTAGCAATAAAGCTGTAACTCACCCATAGCTCTAGTTTCCACTTAGTATTCCTTTCCAAATGAAACTATGATGCAGAAACAGACAGGATCAGTGACAGGCCTTCCGATGGAAACCTGGAAGATACAGTTGGAACAGAACCAGCCTCCCTTTCATCTCACACAACAATCTCACTCTCAATGTGGAGAAGACAAAAAAGATTGTTGTGGACTTCAGGAAGAGGGATGCCCAACATGCCCCTCTGACCATCAACAGCACCGCAGTGGAGAGAGTAGACAGCACCAAGTTCCTGGGAGTGCATGTCTCAAAGGACCTGTCCTGGAGCAGGAACACTGCATCACTGGCCAAGAAGGCTCACCAGCGTCTCTACTTTCTCCGCAAGCTGAAAAGGGCTGGAGCTTCAACCCCCATCATGTGCACCTTCTACAGAGGTGCCATAGAAAGTGTCCTGACCAGCTGCATCACGGTGTGGTTTGGTGCATGTACTGCATCCTGCCGCAAGAGCCTCCAGCGCATCGTGAGAGCAGCTGAGAAGATCGTCGGCACCTCCTTGCCCTCACTGCAGGACTTACACAGCAACCGCCTCACTCGGAAAGCCCTCTGCATGGCAGGTGATCCCACACACCCACTACACAGCTGCTTCAGACTGCTGCCATCAGGGAGGAGACTGAGGAGTCTCCAGGCTCGAACCAGCAGACTGAGTGACAGCTCTGTTCATCAGGCAGTCAGGATGCTAAACACTCTGCCTGCTCTGCCTCCCCTCCCATTTGAACTGCCTTAACACAAAAAACTTTCTCACACATTACCACTCAACACAAAGATTTTAACACTGGACTCTGTGTCATCAAACGGGTTATTCACTAAACTCTCGGTCATGTGCTCATTCAGTTTGCACTACTTCTCATATTTGCACTAATGTTTGTATTACATCACTGCCTATAGTCATACTACTGTTTACATTCACTGTTTACATACTACTGTTTACATTCAATGTTTACATTTATTAATACTGTTTACATTTATTACTACTGTTTACATTTACACTACTTTTATATCTACACCACTGCTGATACATATACAGTATTCTCTGACTAGCCTTATTTAAGGATGCCCAATGTGCCTTACTGCATATGCCACTTTTGCCTCTATACCAACATCAACTACTACCTCATACATATACTGTGTACATTAACTCATATGCTGCTTTGCCACTCTTTGCAAATGTCAATGCTAGAACCTTCAGTTTATTTTATAGATATACTTTTTATATTTTTTTATACTACTATGCAAAAACTCAGGACAGTATTACACTTTTATTATTTAATTTTATGCTTATGTTCATTAAATGTTTAGTGTTTTAGTTTTAGTTTTAGTGTTGGTGTAAATTTTCATACTTTTATACTACTATGCAAAAACTCAGGACAATGTTACACTTTTACTATTTTATGCTTATGTTTATTAAATGTTTCAGTGTTTTAGTGTTTAAATGGTTACTGTTGCACCGAGGGACTGAGAGAAACGCAATTTCAATCCTGTGTATGTCCTGTACATATTGCAGTTCTGACAATAAAGTTGACTTTGACTTTGACTTTGATCTGTTCCTGTTTTTACATCCCTCCATGTATTAGAATGGGACATTTCCCATCCAGTATCTTTACCCACTTCTTCCTTTTTGGGTCACGGGGGTCACTGGTGCCCATATCCAGCAGTCACTGTGCGAGAGGCGGGGGACACCCTGGACAGGTCTCCAGTCCATCACAAGGACACGTAGAGACAACTAGAGGCATTTTACAGTTGCAAATTAAACTAACATACCTGCTTTTGGTCTGTGGGAGGAAACTGACTAAAGATAAAAGTACACTTTGGATTTTGTAGGTGTTTTTGCTGATTCATTAAATGTTTACCTTGCTGCTCACTTAGTTCCATATAATTTAAATGAAGGAAATGTTTTGTGGCAGATCTATTCTAACAGTTTGGTCAATTATCAGGTGAGCAATACTTAGTACTTTGGTTGTAGAAGCTTGTAAAATCTTGGGGTTTTGGCTCATTGTTTTCCTTTGGCTGTTGTGGAAGCATAGTGTGTGAACGCAGTGGGTTTAATACACGTCTCAAGCCAGTCGCCCACGGATCGTCATAAAACTGTTTTTATTCTTGAATTTTTCAAACTTTAATGCTTTTTATGTCTGTGTGTTTTATAGCTGCAAGAGATGCCGGCAGCAGCTCCCAGAGCCAGTGGGTGTATGTCAGTGATACCACTGTTCAGACGGTCCCGGAGTCCAGGGTACTCAGCTCTCAGGCATATCTGCTCTTCTATGAGGAAATGCTCTAATTTAACCACTCAAAGAATCAAAAGTATTTTCCTGCATATCTGTTTCACTATAGCTCCTTTTTACTCTTTCAGGAGGCAAGAAAGGGAAATACTTATCCATTTACTTATTTGACTTAATGCAAGAAAATAAAAATATTTATCTTAATTTCTAGTTTACTGCCCAGAATTTTTTTTTTCATATCTTAGTTTAAAACTCCATAAGCACTAAGGAAAAAAGAGTGTGTTTTGAACCTGAGCTGTCCAATATTTCTGTACCGCATGATGAGGTTTGCTTCAAAAACGAGCAGATTTATTGCATGCTTTGAGCTCAGCACTGAACTGTTGATGTCAGGTTTTCTGTGCGTGCTGTGTGTGCACGTGTGTCAGGGAATGAATGTTTAAAAGACAGATGAATGTCACTTAAAGGTGCTACGTGTATTGGCTCGGCCTGTCGCAGTCGTTGGTTATCCTCAGTGTTTCTACGAGGTCGACTTGGCGCTCTGGTAATGTTGCCATGTTTAGACTCATCCCATTATGATGGAACTAGGATGGAAACAAAGTGTCACCAACGCTTTTATCTGAAAGTGATCCATTCTGATATTGACCATATCATTGCTACTGGTTTAGCATTAAGATCGTTGGTTACGTCTTGTAACCCTAGATTCTATGAGTGTAGGCGTAGCCCTTTAAGCCACACCTATTGGGTTTATCCCTACGCTTCGCGCCAATGTTGAAAAACTTCTAGTCCACGCCCACCTGCTGTGGGCCCACGCCCTCGATCCATAAAAGCCCCTCCCGACCGAAGAACTGCTCCCAAAAGGTAATAAAAAAAATCTCAGCCAGTGAGGCCTCAAGACTTAAAGGGCTACGCCTACACTCATAGAATCTAGGGTTAAAATACTTAACCAACATTCTATTTCCTGTAGGCGTAGCCCTTTAAGCCACACCTATTGGGTTAAAGGCAGAGCAGGATATGGTCTATGCCTCATTGGGTCTGACTGAAACCAAAAACAACCTGGCAACCGCAACCCTCAATAAGTGTAAATAGCAGGTGAGCAACCTGATTAACTGATGGTGAATGAATAAGTTTATTCATAACAGAATCAAAAAACAACTCCAAAAGCACATCTGACTTGACAGAGCGTTTGAACTGTAATACCATCAATAAAAACCGAAGCAACTGTGTCATTTTATCAATAATTTTTATTGATAACGAAAAAAAGGTTTCACTTTGCTGCAACCCTGAGAACCGAATGCGTCAAAGAGGAGCTGGAAACATCCTGTAAATAGAAATGGGTGAATGGAGTGGCAGACGACCAGGAGGCAGCAGAGCAGATATCCTGCACAGAGATGCTACTGAGCAATGCTGTGGAAGTCGCCATCCCTCGAGTGGAATGAGCTCTAATACCGTCAGGAGGCTGTAAACCAGAGGAACTGTAGGCCTGGGAAATGGCCTCACACAACCAGTGTGACAACCGCTGAGAGGTCAAGGGCTGACCCTGAGAGCACCCTCTGAAATGCACAAAGAGCCTATCAGATTTACGTGTCGCAGCTGTGTGATTCACATAACACCTGAGGGCTCGCACTGGGCAAAGTAAATGCAACTGCTCTTCCTCTGAGTTGGCATGAGGAGGAAGGCAAAAACCGTCTAATGTGATGATCCTGGACCTTCGGGAGAGAACAGACCGATCGCACTAGCTACCCCCGAGGACGCATAGTCGACTATCTGCTCGAACCCGAGGCAGAGTGGTGCGTCCTCCATCGGTCGAAACCCCATTTCCGTCTGAGGGAAGAGGTCGGACCGGCGCTCCCTTTCCTCCGTCGACAGGAGCTGGCAAGCTCGACAGGTGGGGTGCTGGTCCATGGCCTGCAGAGCGTGGTTGGCTGAGGTGCGACTCACAGAATGGGTGTTTGTCCTCCATCTGGATGTACCCGCTGACTAATCCCATGCAACTCTTGAAAGGTTGTCTGGTAGCCATGATGTTCTTTTTCTCTCTTTCTTAGAAGTCTTCTTGTTGGATTGAAAAAATTTTGGGAGCAGTTCCTCGGTCGGGAGGGGCTTTTATGGGCCGAGGACGTGGGCCCATAGCAGATGGGCATGGACTAGACGTTTTTCAAAGTTGGCGCAAAGCGCAGGGATAAACCCAATAGGTGTGGCTTAAAGGGCTACGCCTACAGGAAATAGAACAAACCACACATAATCACTGTGGGCATGTTTCAACTTTAACCTGATTTTAAAAAATGGAAGCATCAACCTAAAGAGGTTCAAGTTGCTGAGTCACTACAGTAATTCCTGGTTAGGTGTTCTGTAGTAATTACCTTTCAATTATTGACCATAATCTACAGAACAGTCGTCAATAAAGTTTTCCTGATCATTACAACCTTTTGTTAAACATCAGTAATTTACTCTAAATTATTGAAATTAAGTTTATTTTACTATTGTAGGTAAAATTATTTATTTTAAAGTGTTGACATGAGTCCTGTTCTGCTTCAGGCTTGAACTTTAAGCCCTTTTAAAGTTTGATCAGATCAGAATGGGTTCAGTCAGCATCAGATGACTCGTCAATCAGTAGAAAAAACATCTGAGGAGCAACGAGAAGCAAATCATCTTAAAATAGACAAGATAAAAAAAATTATCTGCTGGAGAGATTAAACAGTACAGTATATGGAGAGACTAATAGTCTTTAAGGGTTTTGAATTTGTTTTTTTAATTCAGAGAAACCCACAGCTTATTGCAGTTATTGGTACATTGACTAGAAACTATTTGTACAATAATGCTGTCCTAAAACCGTCAGCCACAACGAATACAGAAACTGTTAAAAATAGCACCTTTTAGAATTTATTTGACAGCTTATGAGCTTTTTTTTTTCTTTCTTGTGTACATTAGAATGTATAAATGTCGACTATCAGTGAAAAGTATTGCCAAAGACAAGTTTTTGAGTCAGAAAACTGTTTACTTAATTCAGAGTCTTTGGTAGTCCCTCTCCCTCTTTTGGTGTTAAAGGTAAAAACCATGAAGGAAGTTTAGTAAATCACAGAACATCTGGTCTGCCTTCACTGTATTTGAGGTGTTATAACTCAAACATGTTTTACATGAATAGAAATGATGACCAAAACAATATTTAAATAAATAAGGCCCAAAAGGAGAACCAGAAAGAAACCTGGAAATATAAAGGTTCATGTCATAAAAGCTGTTTACTTTTCTTTCTTTTTTTAAATACAGTTGCCGATAAGAAACAGGAAGTTTCAAGAGTTGGATTATTTTAATGTGATCAATTTAGTGCCTCAGCTTCAGGAATGAGGAACCTGCGTATAGTGGGAATATTACATGCTGAGTTAAATGTAAAGAGGGAAATGAGTGTTTTATTTGTGTACAACTCACTGTAAGAAAGGGAAAAAAAACTATGGAGTATATGTAATTGTATATAAAAGACAATATGGTGCTTCAAGGAAAGAAATAAAAAAATTGTTTTGAAATGAGTATGAAACATACTGTCTCAAAATAAAAGATCTGTGAAACGTACACTCTGCAGGACGTTTGTTTTTCTGTCTTGTTCCTCACGCAGCTAGTGGAAGAGCGATCACTAGAGATTTAACGTTTCCTGCTCTGAAACTGAGACGTGGCCCGCCGTCCCTGCCTCGGCTGTCACTGCGGATCCTGCGGTGCCGTATTCAGAACATCTTCGCCTGTTCTCGGCCCTGACGGGTGCAGAGCAGCGCTGCTCGAGAACATGTCGTGAGCTGGTGAAGAGGAGGTGGGTGTGGAATCATGAAAAGGGCAGCGTCGCAAAACGTCTCGCCCCGCATCCTTCCAACCCTCTCACACGCGGCGACGTCGCTGTCATGCAGCTGGAACACTTGGACAGGTTGTCAAGCAGGCCACCAACACAAACTGCAAATCCTTCCTGAAATGCATTTGTCTATTTTTAAAGGAGGGCAGGAGGACTTCTGGCTCGAGGACATGGCTGCTGAGGCGTTTGATGTGATTTAATCTCACTTAATGAAACGTGCCTCCTCCCCCCCTCCTGTGAGACACTTGTAAGAAACTAATAAGACGCTGCTGGACTTTACCAGCAGTGGAGGTTAACATTTTCATTCTCACCAGGCACGCTGCTGTCACCATCAGTCTCACCTCGCCGCACACGCATGCACAACAAACGTGACATGTTTTCTTGTGCAAACATCAACGCACTTGGACTGCGTGTGCCTCGGGCTCTGCTTTTATGAAGCAACACAGAAGTCTGGCACCAATGCAGCTCGTAACTGCTGAACACCTGTTAAAGCAACTTTTATTAAAATAATACATTGATGCTTTTATTTAGGATGTTTTAAACACAAAGGTTGTGTTAATATTAGATCTGCTGCACAAACGGCCCATAACTAAAATGGAATTACAATCCTGGGGAAATAAAAGCCAAACGTTTACACTTTTTATATACCAGGCAGGGCCGGCCCACGCCTCCATGGGGCCAGAAGCGAAATTTGGTTTGGGGCCCTCTATTTCTGCTAATAATGTGGATTACTGTAATCAACAGTCAGATGATCAGATCATTCATCACCTAACAGAATCTCACTGCAACTCTGACAGCCATGTTTACATTATCCTATATGTATATATCATCGAGTGCAGGGGTCAAACTCATTTTCATTTTGGGCCGCATCAACTCATGAATGTCCTCAAATGGCCGAATGTATTGATAAAACGACCTATTAACAAACGGGTAAAATATAACTCCACATTCAATGGCTACTTCTAAAAATTAAATATTTTATGTTTGAGTAATTTGGCATTATAAACAAAAACTGATTTGATTTGACTGATGAATTAATTTTGAAGCACACAGCTGTTATCTTTTTTTTATTTATTTATTTATAGATGGCCTCCCTTCTCACCTTACAGCCATCCTCTTCACACCATTATGAATTTTATTTATTTTTTGATAGAAAGGAAAGACAGAAAGTAAGACTACAAAACAAATATCCACAAAAAGAGCACCAGGCAAACACTCAACCGCCGTCTGCAATCCTGCAAAGTACATGACAGAACACAGCAACAAAACACATATCCATAAAAGACACAACATTCATGACTTTGCAGTAGATTACTATAAATATATATACCTATACCTACAAATATATATATATACATACATATACATTCATATTCAGTCACATACCCATCTGCATACTTACCGTACATATATCTACATATACATCCCTGCATCCATTTGTGTGTGGTTGTGAGCATGCATAAGTGAATAA
>JBBPBX010066980.1:0-19527 GCA_038048925.1 Garcialebias charrua
CCGTTAGACGGTCAGTGTTACTCTGTGTAGGCATATCGATCGGCAGTGGTTGACTCACTCTGGTCCACATTGTCTGATCGCCATAATCTATAACCGCGTCGAAGCGGTTTATAAAGTCTTGGCCAACCAAAAATGGGCATGAGTCAACGGTGGACACGTATACCGGGTGGTATAGTGTCGTCTCACCAATCTGCATGTGAACCATTGCTATAGCTGTTAGGGTTGTACTCGTCTCCGAGAGACCCTGCAAAACTATAGCACATTCTCTGAGGGGTATTTCCCTGTCAACACCGCTAGCGGCCAGCCGCAGCTCTTCTAACAGTGTGGGTGACATAACGGATATGTCTGCCCCACCATCCAAGAGGGCCTCTTTTCTGAGGATCCCTTCCAACGTGATGGACAGGTAAGCCTTCTTAGCGGGCCCCTTTCTGATAATGTCACACAGGAACTCACCAGGTTGTCTCCGACGTTTATCACGCCTACCCCTGACTGTGTGACCTTCATTTATCAGTACTGTTAGTGCAGACACACATGGGTCTGACTGTTCAGTTCGTGGCGAGCCACTTTCAACGGTGAGTGAGCTTTCCCCCCCTTTTTCTGACGAGGGGTGCTCAGGCTCCGTAGCAATGAAGTCATGGTTACAGTCAACGTTCTGTTGACTGTCACATTCTGGACTGTCAACGATTCGACTGTCATTACCCTGATTGTCAGCATCCTGGCCACCAATGTCTTGGTGACTGCCAGCAACTGTGGCATTGTTGTTGTTAGAATGTTCAGAGTTACTATCAATGATAGTGCTACACATCACACCGGGTTTGTTCTCATTTTTAGTATTTTCCCACGTGTCGAACATCTGACGTATTTCCTCCTTGACTTCTGGGGACAGAGGGCTACGGCCTTTCCTCCGGGACTTCTGCGATTTTTTGTCTGTCTCGGACTGTTCAGTTTGAGGGGTAGGGGGAGCAGGTCCACGGCGTGGGGGCCCCTTCCGGGCCCAGACTGGCTTCGGGTGTCCCCTCTGGGACCACCCTTGGTTCGGGGGTTCCTGCTGGGACCACCCTTGGTTATATGGGTTACCCTTGTACCCATAATCTTTACTCGTTGGACGCGCACCCCCCTTTTGATCCTTTTGTTCACCCTCCGTGTTTTGCTTGAGCCACCTTGGGTTTTTCCTCAAGCGGACACCCCCACTTTGTGGTTTGTCAGGGTGAAAGGTCTGTTTCTTTTCGCCTGTCGGTGGATAGGGAGCTGGTGCTCGCGTCCCTTCCAGTTCCAGCGATTGGGAGTCGGCTCTCGCACTCGTGAACACCTCTACGGGTGTTCTGCATTCCATGCGGGCCTCGAAAACATTTACGGCGCATTGTTTCATTTCCTTGATGGTCTTGTCTCTGAAATTAGCCATCACTTGAACTGACTCTTTTATATCAGGGTGGAGGTTTTTACCGAAAAGGTATTTAAAACCTACGTCGTCCTCCATGCCCGGTTCATTGCGATTACCAAAGAAAGCCTGGAACATTCTCTGGTAATATGCCTGTGGATGCTCCTTCTTACCTTGCACGACCTTCTCGGCATCAGGGTAGCCACCAGGCCCCATGTTTGGAGTGAACTCTCGTATAAGAGTATCACGCAACAGTTTGTAATCTGTTTTTATGGCGTCCGGTTGGCGAACAATGAAGTTATATACAGGCCAGTCTGCGGTGAGCCTGATCAGCGCAATTTTATCCTCAGCAGTAGCATTTGGAAAATTACCCAGCTGGAAATCAAGAGAGTCTAGGTAGTTCTTTGTATAGATTGAACCCAACGGCCCTGGCTCAAAGCGTTGAATGTATCTAGAAAGCTTCTGGAGTTCAGGTATTGGAATAGAAAGTTTAGCATCATTGCTATTCCCATTTACCTGTGATCCATGTGCAGGTGTTGATGTTGAGGACGCAAGTCCCTGCTCCGACTGGCGGGTCTTAACAGGTACGGTGAGCTGTTCTGCATCACCGCGTGGAGGTGGTGGGGGTGGTGGTGTGATGCCTTGAGAATGCTTTGCCACAACATCCACCCACCTCTCCCTTTCTTTAAAGAGGTTTTCTTTAGTTAAGGTCAGTTCCACCTTACTTTCAGTCAATTCTCTGCGTAAACAATCAACTGCAGTTTGTAGCGCTGTGCACTGTTCACTGAGTTTTCTATTTTCCTCGAATTGAGTGCTCTCTTTTAGTTGTTCTTTTAATTTATCATACTCTATTTTCAACATTGTGCACCGGGTGTGGGCTTCTTCTCTTTTTTCCTTGTTCTCTTGTAGATCTTTAGACATCGATTGTACCTGTTGCTGTAATATTTCATTCTCTCTGATAGACTCGTCATATTTTTGTCCTCTGGACCGAATGTTTTCTTCATATGAATGTGTTTGCAACAGTATTTCATTGTTTAAACGTTCAATCTCTGTATTTGTCGTTTTCTTGTATGACACAAACTCTGAAGTGGTACCTTCGTGTTTAGTTTTCTCATCAGCCAGTTTATTTTTTTCATCAGCCAGTTCATCCTCAAGGTCCCCACTCTTATACAGTTCATGGTCCAGTCTGGTCTTCAACAGAAAGGCCAATTTGACAGTACGGTCGGCGCTGAGCTTTTTTCCATCTTTTTTGATTATGCCTGTTGCTAGACTTTCTAACTCTGTGTCCAGAGTCGGGGTGTCCATTGCTGCTACCTCCTCACCATACTTCACGAGTGTTTTCATTAGCAGTTTTAAGGCATTATCAACACAATCTGTGTCCTCTGACTCAGACTCTGAATCCTCCTGCGCTGGGATTTTCTCCTCAACCGGCGCTGGAGTTTGCTCACCATCAGCATCCTCCAAGGATGAGGATGGAACAACTTCATCTGATTGTTTATCCATATTTGTTTTGAGTCTGTAAAAATCAACAAGCTGGTACATGCAGGTGTTATTCGAAAAAGAAATTCGTTATCAAATTAACCTCACTGTTGTAAACGTACACAGAAAAACGTTAAAAATGCTATTTTTAACCAAAAGTGTACAGTGTATGCCAATGCTGTTTAAAATTTTGAATGTGGAAATGCTCTGCTCTCCATCAACTTTTCTTTTTTATTTAATCTGAAAATCAAATAAAAGATGCTTTTTTGAGTGTTATTTTAAATCTCTTCAGTATTTAAAATGAGCATCAATTGTTCGTCTGTACCTCTGTTTTCAAAAATTCTTTATTTAAAATAAACAGGAGTTTTTGTTTGTGTACAGAACAATTTTAAAGCTGGTAATTTTCACCATAAAAAATGCTGACTTTATGATGTGTTGAGAGAAAACTCATCTATTAACGTCCAGCAGGGGGCAGCGTCGCGTATGTTATCACGAAGCGACTGAGTTTAAATCAGTACATGGAAAGAAAACAACCTATTAGGGTTAGTTTTCAGTAAGAACGTGATAATTGCTCGAACCGCTTTCTTGTCAGAG
Source organism: Garcialebias charrua (assembly GCA_038048925.1). Taxonomy (NCBI): domain Eukaryota; kingdom Metazoa; phylum Chordata; class Actinopteri; order Cyprinodontiformes; family Rivulidae; genus Garcialebias; species Garcialebias charrua. Next base: position 3,452 of record JBBPBX010066980.1, read on the forward strand.
ACAAGTTTATGTTGCTAGACAGTGTTGATGGCTTCAGATGAGTGTTTAAGTGTGTGTTCGTGTGTGAACGAGTGTGAGCCAGCGAGTGTGACCTGTCACTCAAAGTGCGGCACCTGGAAGTGACGACAAAAATGGGCGGGCCCACGCAGCGTGCGTAGCGCGTCACCAGCTTCTTACGTGAGCGAGGCGGAGCTCGCTACAACATACGTGACGTCAACAAATCAATCACAGCATATGTAGTTCATTCTCCAAGCATAAATGGCGAATGTAGTTTTTCTTACCTTCGACCAATGTAGTACCGGAAATGACGACAAAGTGGGCTGGTCGCAACGGCGTGCGACGTGATTGACAGCTCACAACAGCGAATCAGCGTTCGCCACAAGAGTGATTGACAGCACACAACAGCGAATCAGCGTTCGCTACAAGAGTGATTCACAGCACACAGCACTCGTATCATCCAATCACAGCTCATAAACGGACATGAGACACGTCTTCTTAACGTTAGCTTGCACAGCAGACCACAACTTTATAGACTCTTAAAACAACTCAAACGCTACAATTTAACTTCCCAAAATTCTGAAACATGCGGCGCGCACATCTAGACAGGCAAACTTAGTTACGCTCAGTAACACAGCACCTCAACTGTAACACGACACGGACTCCCTCGGAGCCGCGTTCAGGTCGGTTCCGTCCACTTTAAAGGAGCAGAACTCGGGTTTCACGAACCACTAACCGACACGTTCTAACAGTATATGCTGCTTCGACCTTCTTTAAAATGTAAAACACCACAACAGCAATCTTGTAGATGTTAAATTAGCTTTCAGGCTTCTGACTCGGCGGTCAAACAAAGCTTTGTACAGGAGTCCGCGTGAACTGGACCGAACCAGAACTTCCACAGACTACGGCTGACAAAACTTCACCTGAATGCTTCCAACAGCGTCTAACAGAGTTGAAACAATAATAATCTCACAGCTTCAAATGATAAAAACATGCAGAATCTGCCTGCTTTGAACACTTCCAGCCAAAATCATTATCCTCAGAGTTTAAAACTTGGATCCTTTTATGCAAACATGACGTTACAGTTCATGACTGAGACCACAGATTTATCAATAAACTTTTAGAAGCCGATACGAGGCCACCAGATGTAAAGGGGTTAAAGGGGGGGTCAGTTTAATACTGACCTCTTTATCCTTAATTAATCTACTTATTCAGATTGAATAGTAAATTCACGGATTCTCTTCTTTTTCAGTTTATTCAATATTTCTGTGATCTTTATGATGGATAAATAAACAGAGCCATTAAGTGACAAAGACGTTAACTTAGTTTGATATGTCAAAGAGACACTATCATTTATTTAGAATAAATCAACTAAATTAACACCATTACACTTGATTGACATGATTTCACTTTCTTTCAATTTAAAACGTCAGCACACTTAAATTCAACACAACAGACATAAATATTGGATGTTAACATATTTAGTCTGTGGGCTCTTTTAGCTTAAAAATATAGTTTCCAGCTTAGATAGAGAGGGGAAAGAGTAGGAGGAATAAGAGGTTGGAGAGATTAAGTTATTTATCTCGAGTGTAACCAGAGATGACACATTCCATCCGACTTCGGCTAAATCCCAGGTACGTTTGTAAACCGCTCTTTACCTTTTGACGATGCGTCTGATAAAGATATTGCCAGCCTCCCAGGTGCACGGAGTCCTTCCGGCCCTCGTACGTCTGAACTGGTCGTTTACTTCCAACGTCTCCTCGGATCCGCGTCAGCCGTCAGAAACATGTGGCAGCTTCTGGCTGACTTCAAGACGAGATGTTTCTCAAAGGAAGTTCATTAAGAACTTTGGAGCTTTTGCTCGGGGAACTGGATGGAGACGTCCATCAGTTCTAGCTGACAAGTTAGTCTTTGGCTCTTGACCAAGCTTGACCAGCTGCAAGGCAGAGAGCTTTCAGGTCTCCGTCCATTCAAACTCTTTGTCCATTCAAAGACTGAAGCGTTTCCGCACAGTTAGAACTTAAAAGCAGGAACACAGAGAGGAGTTCACTTGCTTTATCAAACCCAAGGTTACAAGCCAGCAGCAGAGAGAAATGTTTAGGAAAAAAGACAGATAACGCTGGAGCCCTGCTCATCAGACTGTCTCTGAGTTTCTAAACAAAACCGTCCGGTCTCTGTGACCCGAAGGCTTCACCTTTAAACACAGCAGTGAAGACAGTAATTAACACATTTCAGAATAACACAGCATAAAAGCACATATCATGAAAATGAGAAAAGTTATTCTTGATTACATTAGAATAAAATCAAGATATAGAAATAGTCTCTTTTAGTGACTATATGTCCTCAGATTATAACTAATGGAATAATTGTGTTAAATGTCCTGCTTTACTGAGAGGTCAGTAAAGGTCATCACTGGACAGTTCAAAAGTACACAGGTGTCTTAAAAGTGGACAAGGTCATGTCCACTACAATTGCAATGGTTTGTTGTCTGGGTGTCCAAAAACTTCTTTATTCATTCATTCATTTTGCATCTCTCTTTTATGCTTCACATGGAAAACCTAGTGAAGAAACTGAAAGTTAAACTGGGTTTCTTTTTCAGAAACAGATCCTGTCTAACTGAATGCTAGAAAATGCCTTGTAACTGTGACTTTCCTTCCCTCCATTGATTACGGTGACATTATCTACATGAATGCTCCTACGAGCATCCAGCAGATGTTGGATGCTGTCCATCATGGTGCACTAAGATTTATAACTGGCTGTGATTATCGTACCCACCACTGCACCCTGTATTCACTGGTTAACTGGACACCATTAACTTCACGCAGACTCTTCCACTGGTACATTTTCATCTTTAAATCACTTCTTGGTCTGCTGCCCTCATACATCTCCTCCTACATGTCTCTGTGTGAGTGCAGCTACAGCGTGCACTCTCAGGTCATGATTACCTGCAGTGTTCCCTCAGTGAGGACTGAACTTGGCAAAAGGGCCTTCTCCTACTTCGCTCCTGCTTCATGGAATATCTTTCAAAAAGATCTGAAGCTCCCGACCTTGACCTCTCTAAATGGCTTTAAGAATTTGTTGGACTCCTGGCAAGAACCAATGCAGACATGTTCCTGTTTTTAGTTTTCTACATTTGCCTTATAATCTATCTGTTTTGCTACTTTGACATCTTTTTTTAACTTGTTTAAAAAAAAAAAAAATCTATATGCCTCTCATAATTGTCTATTGTTGTTGCTGTTGTCATCATTCTTTGTTGAAACCAGGTCTCTCTTGTAAATGAGTCCTTGAGGGTCAATGGGGTTAACCTGTCTAAATAAAGGTTGAATGAAAATTTCAACCTTTATTTAAACAGATAAGTCACATTAGCTATGTTTACATGGACATAAGTAATCGGATCAAACGGCCGAACGGATCAAAAGTGCGTCATGTAAACACCCCGGTCGGGTTATTTTTTGTGTATTCGGCGTGATCCGACCTAATTTGCGATCCGTTCGAAACGGGTGGTTTACGCCGATCCGTAGCCCGATGTGTGCGCATGTAAACACATGATCTGTTCCTTTTACCGGACTGTGGGAAACTGTCCTGACTGCGCATGTGCGCTGCGCGCACCCTCATCCCTCCCTCCCTCTCCCCCCTCGTGTTTACTTCTCCGCCTGGGCTGGCTAGTGGGTAGATGCTAACGCATGGTGGGGAAGTAAAACTGGTCGGTGAGCGATGCAACATTTGTAATGGAAACGTTAAAATAGCTCAAAACTATCGAACGCCTTGACCGAACGTGTAGTTATTCAAACAAGTACATGAAAAGCTGGAAGAAGCTGGAGATCGCTGGAAGAGCTTAAAGCTAAAGCTAAGTGCTACAAAGCTAAAAACAAAAACGGGACAAGTGGCTACGACCCCACCACTTTTTTATTTTACGTATTGATGAACTGATGAGAGATCTGCCACTTCCAACACAGCAGGCAGCGGTGTGGATCTTATGAGGAGGAGAGGAATCTGAGGAGAGGAAGCTAACCAGGAGCAAAGCATCCTTTGTGGTAAGTTAGACTCTTCAAAACACATTAACCCTCTGTACTGTATTACCTGGAGTAATTAGAAACAACAAATATGTTAAAAAAATGTAATTATAATAAGAAATAAGAGTAGCTGTAGTGCTAGCATAGAACTACAGTATACTGTATTGTACATTAAAACTCCAACTAACCAGATAATTAACCTAACACATTTCAACATATCAGGGGTCCAGTTAAACTTTATTTTGTTTGTTTTTCAGATGATGAGTCCAGCTTTGAAGAGGCAGCTGGCAGCAGCACACAACAGACAGTGGCAGGTGATGGTGGCAGGTGATGGTGGCAGAAGATGCAAGAGTCCCACGTCTTAGGAATCCCAAGAAGTTCACACATGTGCTTTAGAACAACTCAAAACTGATTTGAAAATGTTTCAATTCTCCACAACCATTTTTCTTTGTCCCCTGACAGATCTGTAAATGTATTATTAGGATTGATAGTTTATGGTACAATTAAGGTACAATGTCCTAACTTAATACAGTCAGGTGGTTTAATAAGGACTCTTGAGTTTCTGCATGACTCACAGGATAAAAACACATTTGCCGTTCTATCAGATACAGAAACATACATTTTGGAAGTAAAATCGATTATTTTGTCACCAATTTTGTTGTCCTAAATCACATGCATACATTGAAATTGTGAAAGTATGTGATGAGTTGATAAAGAAGTTACTGAATTACAGGTTACTGTAGTTTTTAAATGACCAAAGAAATTTTTTGTTATCATTACAAGATGTGATCTGTGCACATCGTCTGTTTTGTACAAACGTTTTGAACGTTTAATTTTTATGTTTTTCTGATACACCTCAAATTGCACTAAGAATGAAACATGTTTCAAACAAGCAATTTCAACTGTTTACAAGAATGTGTTAAAATGTTTGGTCCATTAAAGAGCTCAGATGTTCACTAGTATTACTTGCAGTTGTTTATTGTGATAATAATTTTATACAAATGTTAACTGCATGTGAACACAAATACATAAGTACAGTATCTTTTTAGAAGAACTCTCCACTGTGACTTCAGAAACCCGGTCATCTCTACCTCCACCTGACAGCGCCAAGGTAAACATTAAATGACTTGTTGAGGAGTCAGACGAGGACAGTTTGCGTATCCTTTGACGAGCCAGTCCAACAGCGGTATGCAGGATCACCAACAATGAAGAGACTGACGTCCTTCAATGTTCCTCACAGACTGCAAAAAAGGACATGCCAATATTTAGTGTTCAACTTTTTATTTGTTTAAAGTTATGGTTCAAACAAATTTTATTTGAAAGAAAACTTTACATCTAAGTATGTCTTCTGATATACTTAGCTGTAATAGTTGTAAAATTAAATACAATATAGTAAATGTTAGCCTTACATTTTGGCAACATTTAACTATTTGTTTAAAGACATGGTTCAAACATTTTATTTTAAATAAAACTTTACAGCTAAGCATCTCTACTTTGAGATACTTCTTAGCTGTAATCGTTGTAGTAATACTAAATACAATATAGTAAATACAGTACTATTAGCCTTACTTTTGTCAACAGATGAGCCCTTTGATAGAGTCTGAGTGGCGCAGGACGTTGGCATCATGGGCACTGCCTGGCATCGTGACACTGATGCTCCAGAAACAGGAAAACAGAGGAAGAATAGTAATTAATAACAAATACAGACAGTATCACGCAGACAGGTAGAAAAGGAAAGGACAAAAAGTTTATTAGCATACAGCGTTTTTATTATCTTACCAACAGTTGTTGTCCACGACAGCTTGGAGGACAGAGGACGTCCAGCGCTCTCATCCTGTGAATAAAAAAACTAAAAGCACGCGCTGCTTCACCTGTAGTTCATTCAGGGAGTGCAGAAAAAACTCAGTCGCCATCATTACAATCTGGTGCGGGTCCATTTTGGACGCGTATGTTTACTTTCGTCCCGGAAGTAACTTCTTCTTCTGTGGTTTTTACGAAAGTAACTTCCTCTTCGTTTTTTTTTTTTAAGGGGAGTGTACCACTCTGCGCATGTCAGAACTTCTGATCAGAATAAAAGCCTGCTGCATGTAAACACTCGTCATGAACGGATTGTGCCCATGTAAACGGTGCTATCTCATTATGCAATCAGAGCACATTTCAATCCGGTCACAGAATTTTGCCCATGTAAACATAGCTACTGAGCCTCGAAGTCTCATTTACAAATGAGATCTGTTGGACAGACAATAAAAAGTGGTGAAAAATAACACATAGCATTTGGAGACAAAAATGATTTTCCTAACACGCATTTAACCTCTGATTGAAGGTCAACGGTGTGATAATGAAAAAAGTATTGTACAACAAGCACATAATGATGCCGACATGATGCGGTGTGGGGGGGGGGGGGACGCAAGGACGGTGAGAAGTCAGAGACAATATATAGAGGCACTTCATAGTTCAGATAAAACCACTCAGTTCAAATAGTTCCCTCTGGAGAGATACGTACACACTCAGGTGGTGCTGAGGACGACCACAGACAAATCCAGAGTCCAGAAATGATGACAGAATGTTTATTCAGCTGGGCCCCTCTGAAAAGTCCATGGAAATTCCTCGGTAGGAGGTTTGGGAGGGGCAGAGCTTCAGTTTTACAAAACTTCCAGGCGTATTGTGATAAGATGGCCTGTCAAGGCTGGCAGAGCCTGTCTTTTTTTGTTGTTGTGTTCTGTCATGTTCTTTGCAGGTTTACAGATGGCGGTCGGGTGTGTTTGCCTTGTGCTTTCTGTGTGTATTTGTTATGTTTTGTGGTCTTACTTTCCATCTTTCCTTCCTTCCTTTCTATCCTAATAAAAAAATCTATTATTGTGTGAAGAGGATGGCTATAAGGTGAGAAGGGAGGCCATCTATAAAAGAAAAAAAAAAGATGGCCTGTCAAGGCCAGTCAGGGAGCTGAATTCAGATAAACACAATTGCTTTGGAAACAGGCAGAACTTTAATGACATCTTCCTTGAGTCTGTGTTGGTCCGCTCGGTTCAGAAATGTCTAAATTACATGACCACACCAATGGATCATGCCTGAGAATAATCCCAGAGATCTGATCCATTCTGCCAAAAGCATTTGAGTCTGGGTGCTCGAGGCATGAACCAAGCCATCATAAGGCAATCAGCATGATTGGGTCCAAATTTGCTGCCAATGATTCCTTGATTTTAGATAAACCAGAAACCATCTGAATCCAAAAAGCAGGAACCAGTTATCATAAATCCAATTATAAATGTGTCCTTGAAATCCACAAACAGCAGCAGAGGTAGACATATCATCAAGTCTTCCAAGTCGATGAGATATCCAGCTGCGTGCGTGCCAACAGGGCAAATCGGCTCACCTAAAGCCTGTCGTCTCTTCGAATAAATGTTATCAGTTGCACTGAGGGACCAGCTGACCAATTCCAAGTCCATAGTTATGATTCGGAAGATTTGTAGAAGAGAGGCTCTAAAGCAGGGGTCACCAACCTTTTTTAACCTGGGAGCTACTTCGTGGGTACGGAGTGATGCAAAGGGCACCAATTTGCTAAACTCTTCGGAAATAACAAATTTGCTCAGTTTGCCTCTTAATTATACATTATTAATGAATCATGATAATCATATGAAGATGCATCAGATTTCTTACAATCATCTGCAATGACAAGTTGGGAAACAGATATCAATATTCAAAACTTTATTAATCACAGTACCGTAATTGATACATTTTCAGATGATCACTTATCATATTTTATAGAAAAAATGTCAAATTTTCATAAGCCAATAACAAATCATTTTAACCACCATGTTGTAATGTACTATGTTTCAAAAAGTTGTAATGTTAAAGGACAATCAAATATTTATAAAAATCATATATTTCACAAATACCGGTACAGATTTTTAAGTAAATCTTGTAACATTTTGAACGAATTACTGAATCTGCTGCATTTTTAAGAAAATAATAACTTACATGTCATGAACACATGTTTAAATTGAACAAAATTCTTTAGTACCGGTACTTTAATTTATATTTGCCACGGCACTGCCATGTTGCCACTGACATCTGGTCCCTTTTAGTGGGAAGACTGGCATTGCATGCTTTTCACCAGTGCACTGTAATCTGGTGTGTAACTTGACACTGCAACTGTGAGTGACTCTTTCAGATGTTCATCAGTGAGGCGTGTTCTGTATTTGTTCTTAATGAAGTTCATGTCAGAAAATGCTGATTCACAGAGATAAGTTGAACCAAACAGGCTGGAAACCTTCATAGCTGCTGTGCATACACCACTGTATTTCTCTGTGTCAACAAGGGACCAAAAGTTTGGTGCATCCTTATGGGCTTTGAGGTGGAGGTCATTTTGCAGTGTTATGATTTCAATCTCCACCATCCAAGCTGAACATTGCACTAAGTTGCTCAGCAAAGCATGTTGTGTTTACATTAATGAAAGGATTGGAAATAAATGACACACATGTCTCAAGCTGATCAAGGCCACAAAACCTATTATTAAAATCCTGCCCAAGTCTGTTTATGACTTCACAGTACTTTTCTGCACCTTGCCAGATCCTGGTCCAGCTATTCAGCCAAGTTATCAGACAAAACTGACACACGTCTAGCCACCGTAGCTGCTCCCAGTTGAACGTCAGAGAGAGTGGAGATCAGCTCGGCTCCATTTTTTTCATCCTTGAGTACAGCGTTAGCAATAATAATCATAGCTTCTTTGACAACTTCTCCGTCTGAAAATGCCTTCTTCATCAGAAAATGTGTAGCTCTAAACGAGGCTTCCATTACTTTTTGTGACTTTTTGGTCGGTTTTGTGAAAAAAGACTGTTGCTTACCCAAAGCTGTCTTTAGTTCACGGGCTTTTTCTGTCCATAATGCGCTTCCCGTGGGTAGTTCTCATTGTAGCTGACTCGTAGTGAAGTGTCTCCACGTTGTGCCGCTTCGCCGTCGCCACAGTAAACCCGCAAATTAGACACACGCAGGCTCCTTTCACAGTTGTAAAAAAGAACTCCTCTTCCCATTCGTTGCGAAAATGATAAGTTTTCTTTCTTTTTTCTGCCATTTTGTAGCTGGGAAACTGCTTTCACCGATCTCCTCTGGCACCTGCTAGCAGCAAACTTTTCAGGACCACTGATTGGCTGGCTCGCGCAATACGATTGGTTCAGAGTTCACCAAAGCGTTAAAAAAAAAAGTAAAATAAACATGTTTTTAAGAACATATTTTTAAGATAGACATTTTAAAATACTGTATATATAAATACAAAAACGAATAACAACTGAAAAAAAACGAAATTGTAAACGCAGCTTAGTAGTGAGTTGTGCTATTTTTAGAACAGGTCAGCGGGCACCACAAATGGTCCTTGCGGGCACGCGGGTGCCCGCGGGCACCGTGTTGGTGACCCCTGCTCTAAAGCAGTTTCACAGACAGGACAGAGCAAAACAAAGCAGGGAGGGAGAGGAGGAGAAAAGTGTCCACCCTTGAGAAAAGCAAGTGTTTAAAAAGTCTTCAAAATGCTACTTCCAGTATTTTTTATGAGAGTTAGTAGGAGATATCATGTTTCTCCAGTTTTCACTTCTCTCCACTGGCTCCCTGTCAAGCCTAGAACTGAATTCAAAATCATACTTCTGTTATGTACCCCAGAGTTTTTAATGTGTTTAAAAACAACAGTCTATCAGCTGACTGTTCCCTCCTATTCTTTGTATGCTGCTGTAGTCTGCTACAGCCTGCTGGTTCAGGAAGAACTCACTTTTTTTTTACTCAGCCAAGTCCTTAATCAGGCTTAATTGAGCAGCACAGGTGTTCACCTGCAGCTCCTGCCTTTATATCTCACAGGCAGTGCCTTGAGCAGTGTGGAGACTTGATGGAGCAGGATCTGGCTTGCTGATCAAGTGTGGATGCTGGACTTGTGAACCAAGTCTTGGTTGAAGACACTTTAAAGGTAATTAAACCGAGTGTTGACACACAGTTTTAGGGTTGTGTGATAAACTAACACAGGGAGATCCCCACCCTCTCTGACTGTTAGTGTGTATGCTCCAGGGGGAGTATAGTTGAGCTGCTTTGACCTCTAAAAGTGACACTGGCTGCCTAAAGCAGAGTTTGGTGTAGGTTAAAGCACTTTAAGTGCTAATAGTGATTTAGTTTTGGAGTTAGGAGGAGTGTGGTTGTGTTTGAGCCTAAAAGGCTTAATTGAGTGACACTGAGGCCAGTGTCTGTTCAGCTGTTCTGAAGGAGGACTGCTGTGGTCCACTGTGAGGGACTGTTAATTGCTTTTTTCTCTTTTTGTCAATTTATTTGTACTTTTGATGGGTGAGGTTTGGTAGCCTAGTTTTCGTATTTATTTCGTATTTTTACTTTTGGTTAAGTGAGGGCCTTATAAATTATAGACAGATCGTCGCCTGGGGGAGAACACTACGGCCCTACCGGGTTGGGTTTGCCTGGGTGGCGTTTTCCTAAGTTTGGCCAGACTCACCTATCCATCTTTTCTTTGTACAGTACTTTAATTTTCTTTAGTTTTTTTTTAGGGCGCTGTTCCAGGAGAAGACGCTCCAGGCTTGGTGGGAGAAGCCAGAAGGGACCTCACCAGCTTGGTCACCCTTAGTTTTAGTTAATAAAATTTCTTTTAAAACTTCTTCTGTGTTCAGTGTCCATGAATATGTTTTGACTGTTTTACGGTCGTAACATATTTAATGGGATGCTCGTCCGGGATTTTGAACAAGACAGGAGCTAGTCTGTTAACCTTTTGGAAAAAGCAGTATTTGATGGGGGTTCACATATGAGCTAGTGTTTTGGTAGCTGTGGTGGTGCAGTGGCGTAGCCAGGATTTTATGAGGGGCGGTTCGTTTGAAGAAAAAATGGACCTCTGATTGGTTCATTGGCGGTGGTACACGTTACTTCAAACGTGTAAACAAGCTAATTAGCTAGCTAGTTAAAACAATGCTGTGTGAGGTAAATCTTACCAAATAGGTGGTTTTTGTTAGTGGAGAAAGAGCAACACACTGAGAGGGGATGTGTGTCCAGTCTTCTATTCAGAACTCATCCCAGAGACACGGTACTCCGAGTCCCACCCGAACATACACAGAAAAAAAATACCACCGAAGAAGAACGAATGACGTCATCCTCTTAAAGGCACAGTACCACTCCTTAACATAAATGCAAACTAACCCCACAACAAATAATATAACTTCAATTGCAAAAATAAATAATCTTTTTACTTTGCTTTGTGGTTGGACATTGTTTTTTATGAATGAAATTAATAAATTGAAAAATACCATACCATTTTATTTATAAAGCACTTTAAATAGGAACAAGTCCACACCAAAGTGCTGGACAAACAAACACGCAACAGGCAACACAGACAATAAAGTACAACACGAAAAACAAATACAACAATACAATTCACATGTACACAAAAACAATTGACCAGGGGTCTGCAACCTGCAGCTTAGGGTCCCTCTGCAGCAGCTCTTTCAAGCTTTGACCAAAACTGAATTTTATTGGTTCTTATAACTGGAAGGGTTAGTTTTAGCAGTTTTCCTACATTACAAGGAGTTAACATACTTTCACTTTATGCTTTATTTCTTTTAAGTAGGATACTTAATTTTTCTAGTAAAAAAAAAAAATCACATAGGCCTGCATTGTTTGTTTTAGTTTTTAGAAACTGGGCAAAACTATATTAATTTTTCCTTCTTTACAAGAATCTTGTCTTTTATTTTATCTTAAAATGTAAAAATATCAGTAAATGTTAAAAAATCATTAGACATTTTTAGTTTTATAAATCATTCCTGCTGGCCAGAAAAATGTCCTCTAACAAACTTAAAGTGGTCCGTGGGCCACCAGTTGAGAATCCCAGTTGCAGCAGGTGTTGTGGCTCCGGACACGTTTAATTTAGTGAATAAAGGAGCAGAAATGGCTCTTTGTATCGAAAAGGTTGCAGACCCCTAGAGTAACATTAAAATTTCTCAAGACAAATGTAGTTTTGCAAAACCTTTATTTACATTGCATAAGACAGTTCTGTCCAACATCTTATGTCTCTGGATAGACAAGTGAGTCCAGCTCCATCCTCCTCGAGTGTTTGTTTGCAAACACATCAACAACGCTCTCAAGGTCAATGTGTTTGCTGTAGTGAATGTGAAGTAGTGCCAGTGAGAGACGCTCCTTCGTCATTGATGCCCGCATGTAGCTGTTCAAGCGACGAAGGGCACTGCGCTCACATTCGCAGGTCACAGGCAGTGTGTAGGCCAGTTGAAGTAGGACGTGCAAGTTGGGGTAAAGGTCTCGGTCACACTCTTTAATGGAACCTGCAGGGGTGTTCGGCCTCTGTGACCCAGGCACTCTGCCGTACCTAGCAGAACAATTATTAAAACAAAATGTTCTGTATAGTAATGTTGTAACATTCAATTTCTAAAATGGGCTTCTCAGGTGCTTAACTTCAAAATAACTTACTTCAACTTCCACCTTGTAATCTCTTGGTCAACAAGTTCTGGACTGGGTAGGTCTTCGGCATACATGCTCACAATCTCTGGTGTCCAGATGACGATTGCAGATCACAGATGGCACTAGTCCCAATAGCTGTGGCAGACAGAGCTGAGTACAAAAAAGAAACTTTGTAAGAAACATATTTAAGTTTCAAGTTTTATATGTAATTTTTAACTTGTATGTAATTTTTTAAAATAATTTCTTAGATTTTTATTTGTATGCTGACCTCTGTAATATGTACACAATTGTTCAAAAGTTTTGGGTCAACCACACATTGGATCTCAGACACCTGTGACAAAAACAAAAAACAAAGAACAAACAAAAAAATATTAAATGACAAAGCTGATCATCGTTACTTCTGTCAGCATGGAGGCAGCCATCTTCATCATTCGAAGCACTGGTACACACCAAACTTGCACGGTCTTCATCTAAGATATGACACGTGAATAAGAGATTTTAGAATATTTTTTAGACACTTTTAGCATTTAAATAATCATATCAAAAGATTTAATATTTAGCTAAAAGAATTTACAGAAATACATTCTAAATAAGAAAACATTTGTTCCTGAAATCATTCTAAGACATATTATTGACAAAATCTATTTTACAAGAAGATCTGTTTTATTTATTTATTTTACCTGGAACTCTGTTTCTTTGAAACAAAGTTGTACATTGAAGCGCTGCTCTTTTCCTCTCTGTCCTTCTGCTTGCACCTACCCATGTTGGTATCCAGCACAGAAACCTGAAAAACAGTTTAACATAATATTAAGTATGTAGTAAACAATTTAGTAAGATCTGCTAAGACATTTTGGGTTTCTATTTGAAAACGTTTTTTTTACTTGTCTTACGTACAAAAACAGTTTTTCTGAATGTTTGTTCTTTTGAAAATTTATCCAAACATTTATTTTTCACCAAATAGGCTATATTATATTCAACACTGCTAAGTTATTGTTTGTATCCTGTCCAAACTAGGCCTGAGGCCTGTAGCTTTTGTTTAGAAAAACATGGACGCTCAGTTTCAGGCTTCCTGTGAGTAACTATCTGTCCTATCACTGTAAACTCAGCTTTAGGGATAGAATGGGGCCGTACTGGTACTAATTTCAGATAAATTACTGTTCCCAACATGGCGGAAATAGCCAAAAACAAGGAAAAAAAACGTGGCGAAAATCGTTGCTACTTAGCTTAGCTTTAGCATGTTTTAGCATTATCCATATCTTATAAAAACGTGACCCACTTCTAATCTCTCTAACATCAAACAGTACTACTTAAAATACACAAATGAACAGTTGAATCAAAAACCACAATGTAATTTTACCGTTTGAATCCACCGTGTTGCCTTCCAAGCCAGGACAGAGTGAACGTTGTCTTCCCCTCACAGTCTCGCGGGAGTTGTAGACGGGACTTCATAGGCAAAGTGGGCGGTTCGTTCGAACCGGGCGAACCCCCCCTGGCTACGCCCATGGGTAGTGGCTGTTTTGTGGAAGTGTTTTTGCTCATAGTTGAGTTGAATCAGCTCAGGGAAGCTACTGATTTGTTGAGCGCTTACAGCTGTCTGTTTGAAATTGATCGTAGCACACAGTGTTCAATTACAGTCCAGCTGAGCTAACTTCACAAAAGAGCAGTTGTTGTGTGTAGCAGAACATTTTGAGATCAGTGTAGGTAAACGTACTAGAAGGGAGGCAATAGAAAATGAACTGGTCGCAGAATTAGCTCGTATTGGGGTTTTTTCTGCTGAAAGGGTTTCAGAAAGTCCTGTGAGGACTCCAGCATCTCATACTGTAGATAAAGAGGTGCGTTTGAAAGAGCTTGAACTGGAAATACGTCGGATGGAGGCTGAGACCAGAAAAGCAGAGCTTGAAAAAGAAGCTGCAGTAGCTGCTGAGAAAGCTGCTGAGAGAGATGCTAATGCCACAGCGAGAGCCGCTGAGCTGGCTCACCAAACTGCTCTAAGGGAGAAAGAAATGTTACTTGAACAGGAGCAAAGAAAAATGGAGATGGATGCACGAAAAGTGGAGTTGGATGCTAAAATACGCATGAAGGAGCTAGAACTTGGAGCTAATCCTTCTCAACCAACTACGCCTACTTTTGATGTGAGTAACAATGTATCATTTGTACCTTCATTTGATGAGAGTGACGTAGACAAATTTTTTGTCCTGTTTGAGAAAAAAGCATACACTTTTAAGTGGCCTGAACATATTTGGCCTTTGATGTTGCAATGTAAATTAACTGGGAAAGCTCAAGATGCTTATGCGTCTCTTTCGATAGATGATAGTAATGATTACACAAATGTAAAAGAAGCTATTTTGCGTGCATATGAGTTAGTCCCTGAAGCATACAGGCAAAAGTTCCGGAAATTAAAGAAACTCGAGAGTCAGACTTATGCTGACTATATGAGGGAAAAAGAAATCCTCCTTAATCGTTGGTGTGCAGCTAGTTCTGTAACTAATTATGAACAGTTTAAACACTTGATATTAATTGAAGATTTTAAGAACTGTTTACCAGATCGAGTAACTACTTATCTGAATGAACAGTGTCTGAAGCTTCTAAAGCTGCTGTTCTAGTAGATGAGTACATGTTGACCCAAAAGCTCAGTTTTGAACGTCCTAAATGTGAGAAACCTGCTATTCCTGATAAAACTAAAACAAACAGATTTGAGTCTCCTCGAATTTTCAGACCCAGTGGCAACGGAAAGTCGAGAGGATCTACTGCGTCTCACAGGGAGAGTGGTACGTTTGTTGGGCGTAGGGAAAGTAGAGCATCGTTTGGACGTGGAACAACTACAAAAGATAATGTGGTATGTTTTTATTGTAGACAAGAGGGTCACATTAGCACTCATTGTCCTAAGCTAAAACAAGATCCTAAACCAGTGGCTCTGATTGAAACCCTGAATAATCAGTTATCTCCCACTGCAGATCTTCCTGAACATGATGATTTCGGCCGTTTATCATGGACGCTAAGTGGAGGAGTTTAAGTATCTCGGGATCTTGTTCACGAATGAGGGAAAACTGGAGCGTGAGATCGATAGGCGGATAGGTGCAGCGTCTGCAGTGAAGCGGGCGCTGTACCGGTCTGTCGTGGTGAAGAGAGAGCTGAGTCAAAAGGCAAAGCTCTCAATTTACCGATCGATCTACGTTCCCACCCTCATCTATGGTCATGAGCTTTGGGTTATGACCGAAAGAACAAGATCTCGGATACAAGCGGCTGAAATGAGTTTTCTCCGCAGGGTGGCTGGACTCTCCCTTAGAGATAGGGTGAGAAGCTCAGTCATCCGGGAGGGACTCGGAGTAGAGCCGCTGCTTCTCCACATCGAGAGGAGCCAGTTGAGGTGGCTCGGGCATCTGGTTAGGATGCCTCCTGGACGCCTCCCTGGTGAGGTGTTCCGGGCATGTCCCACCGGGAGGAGACCCAGAGGAAGACCCAGGATACGCTGGAGGGACTATGTTTCTCGGCTGGCCTGGGAACGCCTTGGGATTCCCCCAGAGGAGCTGCTCCAAGTGGCTGGGGAGAGGGAAGTCTGGGCCTCCCTACTTAGGCTGCTACCCCCGCGACCCGACCCCGGATAAGCGGAAGAAGATGGATGGA
>JBBPBX010066981.1:0-19526 GCA_038048925.1 Garcialebias charrua
ACATCCACCCACCTCTCCCTTTCTTTAAAGAGGTTTTCTTTAGTTAAGGTCAGTTCCACCTTACTTTCAGTCAATTCTCTGCGTAAACAATCAACTGCAGTTTGTAGCGCTGTGCACTGTTCACTGAGTTTTCTATTTTCCTCGAATTGAGTGCTCTCTTTTAGTTGTTCTTTTAATTTATCATACTCTATTTTCAACATTGTGCACCGGGTGTGGGCTTCTTCTCTTTTTTCCTTGTTCTCTTGTAGATCTTTAGACATCGATTGTACCTGTTGCTGTAATATTTCATTCTCTCTGATAGAATCGTCATATTTTTGTCCTCTGGACCGAATGTTTTCTTCATATGAATGTGTTTGCAACAGTATTTCATTGTTTAAACGTTCAATCTCTGTATTTGTCGTTTTCTTGTATGACACAAACTCTGAAGTGGTACCTTCGTGTTTAGTTTTCTCATCAGCCAGTTTATTTTTTTCATCAGCCAGTTCATCCTCAAGGTCCCCACTCTTATACAGTTCATGGTCCAGTCTGGTCTTCAACAGAAAGGCCAATTTGACAGTACGGTCGGCGCTGAGCTTTTTTCCACCTTTTTTGATTATGCCTGTTGCTAGACTTTCTAACTCTGTGTCCAGAGTCGGGGTGTCCATTGCTGCTACCTCCTCACCATACTTCACGAGTGTTTTCATTAGCAGTTTTAAGGCATTATCAACACAATCTGTGTCCTCTGACTCAGACTCTGAATCCTCCTGCGCTGGGATTTTCTCCTCAACCGGCGCTGGAGTTTGCTCACCATCAGCATCCTCCAAGGATGAGGATGGAACAACTTCATCTGATTGTTTATCCATATTTGTTTTGAGTCTGTAAAAATCAACAAGCTGGTACATGCAGGTGTTATTCGAAAAAGAAATTCGTTATCAAATTAACCTCACTGTTGTAAACGTACACAGAAAAACGTTAAAAATGCTATTTTTAACCAAAAGTGTACAGTGTATGCCAATGCTGTTTAAAATTTTGAATGTGGAAATGCTCTGCTCTCCATCAACTTTTCTTTTTTATTTAATCTGAAAATCAAATAAAAGATGCTTTTTTGAGTGTTATTTTAAATCTCTTCAGTATTTAAAATGAGCATCAATTGTTCGTCTGTACCTCTGTTTTCAAAAATTCTTTATTTAAAATAAACAGGAGTTTTTGTTTGTGTACAGAACAATT
Source organism: Garcialebias charrua (assembly GCA_038048925.1). Classification (NCBI taxonomy): domain Eukaryota; kingdom Metazoa; phylum Chordata; class Actinopteri; order Cyprinodontiformes; family Rivulidae; genus Garcialebias; species Garcialebias charrua. Next base: position 1,207 of record JBBPBX010066981.1, read on the forward strand.
TTAAAGCTGGTAATTTTCACCATAAAAAATGCTGACTTTATGATGTGTTGAGAGAAAACTCATCTATTAACGTCCAGCAGGGGGCAGCGTCGCGTATGTTATCACGAAGCGACTGAGTTTAAATCAGTACATGGAAAGAAAACAACCTATTAGGGTTAGTTTTCAGTAAGAACGTGATAATTGCTCGAACCGCTTTCTTGTCAGAGACAAGTTTATGTTGCTAGACAGTGTTGATGGCTTCAGATGAGTGTTTAAGTGTGTGTTCGTGTGTGAACGAGTGTGAGCCAGCGAGTGTGACCTGTCACTCAAAGTGCGGCACCTGGAAGTGACGACAAAAATGGGCGGGCCCACGCAGCGTGCGTAGCGCGTCACCAGCTTCTTACGTGAGCGAGGCGGAGCTCGCTACAACATACGTGACGTCAACAAATCAATCACAGCATATGTAGTTCATTCTCCAAGCATAAATGGCGAATGTAGTTTTTCTTACCTTCGACCAATGTAGTACCGGAAATGACGACAAAGTGGGCTGGTCGCAACGGCGTGCGACGTGATTGACAGCTCACAACAGCGAATCAGCGTTCGCCACAAGAGTGATTGACAGCACACAACAGCGAATCAGCGTTCGCTACAAGAGTGATTCACAGCACACAGCACTCGTATCATCCAATCACAGCTCATAAACGGACATGAGACACGTCTTCTTAACGTTAGCTTGCACAGCAGACCACAACTTTATAGACTCTTAAAACAACTCAAACGCTACAATTTAACTTCCCAAAATTCTGAAACATGCGGCGCGCACATCTAGACAGGCAAACTTAGTTACGCTCAGTAACACAGCACCTCAACTGTAACACGACACGGACTCCCTCGGAGCCGCGTTCAGGTCGGTTCCGTCCACTTTAAAGGAGCAGAACTCGGGTTTCACGAACCACTAACCGACACGTTCTAACAGTATATGCTGCTTCGACCTTCTTTAAAATGTAAAACACCACAACAGCAATCTTGTAGATGTTAAATTAGCTTTCAGGCTTCTGACTCGGCGGTCAAACAAAGCTTTGTACAGGAGTCCGCGTGAACTGGACCGAACCAGAACTTCCACAGACTACGGCTGACAAAACTTCACCTGAATGCTTCCAACAGCGTCTAACAGAGTTGAAACAATAATAATCTCACAGCTTCAAATGATAAAAACATGCAGAATCTGCCTGCTTTGAACACTTCCAGCCAAAATCATTATCCTCAGAGTTTAAAACTTGGATCCTTTTATGCAAACATGACGTTACAGTTCATGACTGAGACCACAGATTTATCAATAAACTTTTAGAAGCCGATACGAGGCCACCAGATGTAAAGGGGTTAAAGGGGGGGTCAGTTTAATACTGACCTCCTTTTTACCTTAATTAATTTACTTATTCAGATTGAATAGTAAATTCACGGATTCTCTTCTTTTTCAGTTTATTCAATATTTCTGTGATCTTTATGATGGATAAATAAACAGAGCCATTAAGTGACAAAGACGTTAACTTAGTTTGATATGTCAAAGAGACACTATCATTTATTTAGAATAAATCAACTAAATTAACACCATTACACTTGATTGACATGATTTCACTTTCTTTCAATTTAAAACGTCAGCACACTTAAATTCAACACAACAGACATAAATATTGGATGTTAACATATTTAGTCTGTGGGCTCTTTTAGCTTAAAAATATAGTTTCCAGCTTAGATAGAGAGGGGAAAGAGTAGGAGGAATAAGAGGTTGGAGAGATTAAGTTATTTATCTCGAGTGTAACCAGAGATGACACATTCCATCCGACTTCGGCTAAATCCCAGGTACGTTTGTAAACCGCTCTTTACCTTTTGACGATGCGTCTGATAAAGATATTGCCAGCCTCCCAGGTGCACGGAGTCCTTCCGGCCCTCGTACGTCTGAACTGGTCGTTTACTTCCAACGTCTCCTCGGATCCGCGTCAGCCGTCAGAAACATGTGGCAGCTTCTGGCTGACTTCAAGACGAGATGTTTCTCAAAGGAAGTTCATTAAGAACTTTGGAGCTTTTGCTCGGGGAACTGGATGGAGACGTCCATCAGTTCTAGCTGACAAGTTAGTCTTTGGCTCTTGACCAAGCTTGACCAGCTGCAAGGCAGAGAGCTTTCAGGTCTCCGTCCATTCAAACTCTTTGTCCATTCAAAGACTGAAGCGTTTCCGCACAGTTAGAACTTAAAAGCAGGAACACAGAGAGGAGTTCACTTGCTTTATCAAACCCAAGGTTACAAGCCAGCAGCAGAGAGAAATGTTTAGGAAAAAAGACAGATAACGCTGGAGCCCTGCTCATCAGACTGTCTCTGAGTTTCTAAACAAAACCGTCCGGTCTCTGTGACCCGAAGGCTTCACCTTTAAACACAGCAGTGAAGACAGTAATTAACACATTTCAGAATAACACAGCATAAAAGCACATATCATGAAAATGAGAAAAGTTATTCTTGATTACATTAGAATAAAATCAAGATATAGAAATAGTCTCTTTTAGTGACTATATGTCCTCAGATTATAACTAATGGAATAATTGTGTTAAATGTCCTGCTTTACTGAGAGGTCAGTAAAGGTCATCACTGGACAGTTCAAAAGTACACAGGTGTCTTAAAAGTGGACAAGGTCATGTCCACTACACATGCACACACAAATGTGTTCATGCACCAACATCTGAAACCATGAGCAGCTCAGCGCAACAGTGAACGTCATTGCTCAACGTCACAAGTTTCGACAACGTGTACAGAGGCCGGATGAAAAGGTACAACAATTCTTAGCTTCTCTGCGTGAGTTAGCTGCCACATGTGACTTTGGAAACATGGAGGAACAAATGCTACGTGATCAACTGATAGAGCGTGTTGCTAATACTCGCATCAGAGACAGATTGTTACTCGAACCAGAGCTAACTCTCACTAAAGCTACTACGTTGGGGCTACAAATTGAGAGTGGATTAAGAGATGCTAATGTACTTTCTGATGCTACCGCTGCTAGCATTTCTGTTCCCGTGAGGGCCGTACTGTCCGATGCTAATGCTTCAGCTCCCGTGAAGGCTGTACAAAAGCAGCCAAAGTCAAGCCACCGCTGGAACGCGAGGAGGACGCCGCGGGACCATGCTACTTTCACGACTCAAGTTGCTGCCACTACACGCCGTTCCTGCTTCCGCTGTGGATCCTTCGACCATCTTGCTAACAACCCTGCATGCCCTGCTGCTAAATCGACATGCAACCAGTGTGGTAAAGTGGGTCATTCTTCACGTGTTTGCCGTTCGACTCAAAAGGAGGTACGTGAAGTCGTCGTTAATGAAGCCACAGTTCTTTACATGAACAATGCAGTGCAAGACAAGATTCTATGTACCGTTCAAGTGACTGTGAATGGACGAGGTACAAATGTTGAGCTGATTGTGGATACAGGCTTATCAGTGTCCATTATACCAGAAGAGATCTACCACACCTACTTTTATGACTGTGTACTAACTGAACCTACAGTTACTCTTGTTACTTATGCAAAAGAGAAAATTGCTGTGAAAGGGTGCTTAAAAGCTACTATTTCTCATGATGGTAATTCTACTGAAGGTACTCTTATTGTTGTTCAGTCAGGTGCTGCTCTGCTGGGTTTAGATTTATTCCAAGCATTACAAATGAAGCTTGAGGGACGACAAATTGTTACTGCTAATGCTACTTCTCATACCTCTATGGTTCAGCCAGCTTTAACAAATACTGCTTCAGAACATTCTCCAAGAATGTCAGTTTGGGAAGTTGGTTATGCTAAAAACTTCATACATAAGGTGCAGATGTTGCCAAATGCCGTTCCAGTGCAACAAAAACTCAGGAGACTTCCATTTTCAGTACGACAAGCTGTGTCAGAAGAGATCAAGGATCTCCAGGAGAAGGGTATCATTGAACGTGTTGATGCTTCTCCGTGGGTTTCTCCCATAGTTGTGACACAGAGAAGAGATGGAGGAAAGCTTTGCATATGTGTGGATCTGCGAGAGCCTAACAAAGCAATTGTTGCTGATTGTCATCCATTACCGCACATAGATGAATCGTTTTCAAATCTTCGAGGGGCTACTGTTTTTTCTACGATTGACTTAGCTTCTGCATACCACCAAATGCCTTTGCATCCTGAAAGTCGTGATATTACTGCATTCATCACTCATGATAGACTTTTTCGTTTCTGCAGAGTTCCTTTTGGTTTAGCTTCTGCCCCGTCAGCGTTTCAGAAAATGATGTTGATCATTCTTGCAGGCTTACCAGGTGTACAAATGGTAAATGGAGCTTATTTATATAGCGCTTTCAGCCCACTGTGAGGAACCCCAAAGCACTTTACAATACCAACCATCCACCCATTCATACACGCATTCATACACCGGTAGCGGTGACTGCCATGCAAGGCGCCTTTCAGTCCTACCGGGAGCAACTCAGGGTTAAGTGTCTTGCCCAGGGACACAACAACACATGGTGTGGGGAACCGGGATTCGAACCTCCAACCTTCCGATCGGGGAACGACTGCCATTAGGCTACCACTACGCCACGGCCGTCCCCCTGTGTACAAGCATACCTGGACGACATCATCTGCTTTGGTGCCACACAAGAAGACCATGATAAACATTTACGGAGAGTACTTCAAGCTCTAACTGACGCTGGACTTGCATTAAACATGCAAAAATGTAAATTCAGTCAGTCTTCCCTAAATTATCTGGGTCACACCATTTCGAGGGAAGGTCTTCAACCAGATCAGAATAGACTTGCTGCTGTGATTCATGCTCCAGCTCCACATGACATGTCTTCTTTAAGGTCTTTCTTAGGTCTTGCATCATGGTACAATAAGTTCATTCCAGGCTTTGCAACGGTTGCTGAGCCACTACGTGAGGTGCTCAGAGAGTGTACAGATTCCACTTTCAAGTGGACTACAGAAGCTCAGTCTAGCTTCACTTCACTGAAGGACTTGATTGTTAATTGTCCTGCCTTAGCTCTGTACCACCCTGAATTGCCAATTTACGTTACTACTGATGCCTCAGATTATGGTGTAGGCGCTGTGTTAACTCAGCTACATCCAGATCAAAGTGAGAGAGTTGTCGCTTTTGCATCAAGAACTCTTTCTCCTGCTGAGCGCAAGTATTCCACGGTCGAACGTGAAGCTCTTGCCTGCGTTTGGGCAGTGGAAAGGTGGAGAACATACCTGTGGGGTCGTCGTTTTGCTCTTCGTACAGACCACCAAGCACTTACCACCTTACTCACTTCTAAAGGTGCTGGCCGTGCTGGATTGAGAATTGCTAGATGGTCTGCTCGACTTCTCTGCTTCACGTATGACATTACTTACCGTCCAGGACATCAAAATGTCATGGCTGACTGTTTGTCTCGACTACCATTGGAGATGAGGCAACAGAGGAACCTGACATGATTGCCGCTGTTTTTAAAGAGTCCCTGTGTGCTGTTTCTCTGTCAGAGTTTACTACTGCAAGTGAGACCTGTCCAGAACTGTCACTATTGCGCAACCAGATTGAAAAAGGTTGGCCCAAAGTTAAAAAAGGTCTTCCAGAGAACCTTGCTCCTTACTTTCAGATTCGAAATGAGTTGTCAGTCCATGGTTCACTAGTACTACGACTTGCAGATCGTTTAAGGCTGAGTTAGACTCGTGCTTTGGTCCGCAGGCTGGAGCGCGCGCGCTGCGCGTGCACTGTGCCGTGCGGCGAAATGCGTTTACAGTGTCGCCTCTGTGTTTATGGTTGACGCACGGCGGCGCATGGCAAAGTGCTGTTCTTTTACGGACCAGCAGGAGGCAGTACCCTCTAAAACCTGTGCATATTTCAACCTTGCTCTCGACGGAGGCAGTCGCAACCTCTTCCCTCTCCTGTCCTTCCCCCCCCCTGCTGCTGGCAGCTCCACAGATAAGCACCTCGAACGCAAATTAAGATGGATTGGAGGTTTGGGCATTCGATTCTACAAACAAGATCTCTACAGAAGGAACGGCACAAGGGGAGCCTTTCCACCCTCACAGAGTGACGGAGGATACGCCATGGATTCCGCCATGGATTCCGTGGATTCCTGGGAGTGCTCTGTGGAGGTGAAGAATCTTGGATTATATTGGATTATGATGGCAGCGCTTTGCTTTTTGGCAGTTTGTGGAGCACTGGTCTATCGCAAAAGAGGGAGACTTCAGCAGGACTTATGCCTGGAGCACCCGACGTCTGGTCTGCGCCGTGACCTCGAGAAATCAGCTGTTTGTGAGCTTATCCAGAGGGTGAACAGATCACCCACGGATTGGGACTCTGGACGCAGTGGTCAACATCAGAAATCAGCTGTTTGCGAGCTTATCCAGAGGGTGAACAGATCACCCTCGGTTTGGGACTCTGGACGCTGTGGTCAACATCTGAGGTCAGAGCTTGGATCAGTGGAAAAAGTCCCGAATTGGATCACTTTGGAACAGAATCGCCCTTACAGACTGAAGGCCACAGAAATTACAATGTGTGCCTGATGTGAAAATATTTGTTAATTCTTATCTGACTCCCTTGGGAACAGCCTTGGGAAAGGCTGGATATCTAATTTCTCCTGAGATGTGCTTACTGTGGACAAAATAGCTGCTGTTTGTCTTGTCTGCTACCCCCTCCCCCCGGATAACTTTTCTATGAGCGTTATCGGAGGCATCCGGAATGTATCATGGACAGATCCTCCCTACCTCAGTCTCAACATGCAACATGTAACTGTCCTTATGTGCTTATGTGCTTATGGTATGGTTTTTACTGTGTCATGCGGTGTCTTGCAGACAAAATGTGATACAATTTTTTTAATACCAATGCTGTAACCCTCATGTTTCCTTACCTTTTTTCACACCTTTGACCTTCATCCCGAGACGGATGAGAGAGGCCGCGCTGAAGAACATGTCATGTGTTTTGAATAGGCAGCAGCTTTACGTACTCAACCCCTCTTCTGGATGACTGTGTATACATGATCACGTTGTATTGGTGAGAACTGGTGCAATGTTAATAAAAGCTCTTGTATCTTGTATATGTTGCAAGAAAGGTGTAGAAGAAGAAATCTACCGTAGAAGAAGAACTGTTTGAAATCACACAACAAAAACAAATAGCTTTCCGCTCGCGTGCTGAACTGTTGTCTTTATTTGCGGTTTTAATGCATGGAGTCAGCGGAGGAGAAAGCGATCACGTGACTTTTGGCGAAAAAACAAAAGAAAAGTCCGACTCCAGATCAGGAACGAAGGAGAATTTAATACATTTTGTGTCACAAAACATTCCTCCATGCGTCGCGACTCCGTCTCCACGACCACAGCGGCGCAAACAGCTGCAGGCTCCGGCGTGAAGAGGGTGAAGGCTGTCGGGTGAGGACCTGTCAATCAAATCGTAGCGCCCACCGCGCGCGCATAGGCTTGCGGAGTTTCAAAAATTCAGAGGTGCACGACACGCGCTAATCCCTCGCGCGGGGCCAACGCGCAGGGGCGGGACTGTGAAATTGCGTCACATTTGGAGCGCGCACCCTCGCGCGCTGCGCGACGCGTCGAGTATGAATCTAGCTTTAGTTGTTCCTGCGTCACTGCGTGCCAGAGTTGTTGATTTGGCACATGAAGGACATCAAGGCATTGTCCGTACAAAGCAGGGCGGCCGTGGCACAGTGGTAATGGCAGTCGACCCCCAATCGGAAGGTCAGAGGTTCGAGTCCCGCATCCGCCCACCATGTGTCGTTGTGTCCTTGGGCAAGACACTTAACCTCGAGTTGCTCCCGGTAGGTCTGGATAGCGCCCTACAAGGCAGGTTACCACTAACTGTGTATGAATGTGTGTATGAATGGGTAGATGGCTCGTATTGTAAAGCGCTTTGGGGCTCCTCAGAGGGGGCTGGAAAGCGCTATATAAATAAGCTCCATTTACCATTTACCATGAACTTTTCTGGTGGCCAGGTCTGGATCAATTTGTACATTCTGTCATTGCTTCCTGTGTTAATTGCCAGTTCAGTGATAAGGTTGCAATAACTACTACTGCTCCACTTACTCCTGTTGAATTTCCTAGCAAACCATGGGAAAAAGTTGCAATAGACATTACAGGTCCGTTTGAAAATGCTAAATGGGACTGCCGTTATGCTATTGTACTAACAGATTACTATAGCAAATGGCCGGAGTTTGCATTCGCTCCTACTGTTACTACAGACGTAACAATGAGTTTCCTAACAACTGTGTTCAGTCGAGAGGGTAATCCAATGTATCTTGTTTCAGATAATGGTACTCAGTTTACTTCGCATGCGTTTAGTACTTTTCTGAGGGAGAGAGAGATACAGCACTTAAAGTCAAGTGTATATTATCCTAAAGCAAATGGTGCTGTGGAAAGGATTAACAGAGTGCTTAAAGGGGACCACAGATGCAAAATTCACTTTTTAATGTTTTTTTACTCAACTTTGGGTATTTACTTCATAAAAAAACAGTCCTTGTGCCAAAAAAATGCACCCAGTGGTTTATTTACTCTAAGTAGATTTATTTATTTTTGATAAATACACCAGGATTCACACTTCCTGCAGTTATTGACGTCACAGGCCGTAGCCAATCACCTCAAACCTGAGTCCAGCCCCTCACCTAGCAACCCCTGGTTAGGCTCAACCCACTTCTGTATTAAACACATGACTGTTGTTTTTCATGATTTCATCTCATCTTTTGTTTATATGTTCTTAATTTCATGTGTACAGCACTTTGTTGCAGCTGTGTTTTTTTTAAATGGCTTTATAAATAAAGTATAATTGTTATTTTTATATTTTAGTTCAATTTTTAGTGTATTTGCGATCGCTCCCAACGCGCAGCCGTCAAAAATTAAACGAGCGGACCCCCGGCGTAGGGACCAGCGGCAACGGGACCCTCTTCTGGCGCGATGGAGCGGAGCTTCAATTGTACAGCCTCGCTGCTGCCCTCGCAGCAGCCTCGCAGCAGCGAGGACCTTCTCCTTACGGATTAATTTACGGGAGACACTTGGTGAACTTTGTTGTCTTGACTGGAACAGCGATAACTCCCAAAATCTCCGCGTGCAACGAGCGGAGCTGGCGAACACCGGAAGAGGAACAAGCTAACATTAGCTTCGGATTCGGGTGGTCTCATGCTAAAAGGAGCAGCTAATTGCGGCGCGCTCAGACGGGTTTCGGTAAGTTATCTTAAGCTAGCACTAACAGTAAGTCAAATGAGTAATAAAAAAAGAGCTAATTTTAAAACAACAACACATTACAGATACTGGCTGTTACAGAGGGCGTAAACAGATCGTTGAAGGGCGTGGACTTCAAGAAACCGGTCGTTCAAAACGAAAGTTAAAAATGGCAGAATTAAAAAGGGTATAATTAATTATCTAAGAATTATTTTGTGTATTAAAATGAATTAATATTGTCAAGATAGCACACAGACATAACATAAAAATTTTAAATACCTATATGTGGTCTCCTTTAAAGACTACATACAAACAGCTGAAAGAAGTCACAGCTCATGGAAGGGAGCTGTCACTGAATTCCTTCACAACTACCGAGCTACTACTCATGCAACCACCGGAGTGACTCCATTTGAACTACTGAGAAACAGAAAGATGCGTACCAAGATAAACATACTCCCAATAGAACTGAAGAGCAAAAGCCAAGCTCAAATACAACAGAGGGTGAAACAAAAGCAAAACAAAATGAAGGAATATACTGACAAGAAAATGAGAGCTAAAGTACCAACATTCAACGTGGGTGACACGGTTCGTGTTCGCAGACCGGATCACGTTTCCAAAGGATCTTCCAGATTTACAGAACCACGTACTGTAATAAAGAAAGTTGGTCCAAATACTTTCTTACTGAGTGATGGGCGCAAGTGGAATGCTTCAAAACTTGCACTCTTCCCAAAACAAATCCTACGTGCTTCAGAACAAAATGATACTGTACTCGATACATATGCACTGCCAGGAAATACTGATGAACCGCTTGCTGTGTTGAGAAGAAGTCAAAGAGATAGAAATGCACCAAGATGGTTGTCAGGTTTTGTAAGTTAGAGTGAAAAAGTAAACTATTCCTGTTCATACCGTTCTGTAAGACAAGTAAATTTACTACTGTTCATACTGTAATGTGTAACCAGGTGAAAAATAGGTACATGTCAAATGTATTTTAAAAACCATGTTTTGCTTTAATTTCACCTATGGTTGTAATTCTTGTTTTTGTCAGCATGTGGTGCTGTTGGTACAGAGAGGTCTAAAAGGACCGGAAATAGAGAAAAAACCCTTTGTTTATGTACGGTAGCACGGACTGGTAAAAACGGAAGAGAAGGACATTTTATCTGAGACTTGGTGAAGGAGACAACTCTGGCCACGTGAAAAGAGAATCCAAGTGTTCGGTAATTGTTGGAACTGAATTATCTTCCGTGAATGAAGCTATAGAGACGATGCTAATGTTTTATTTCTGTTATCTTCCGTGAATGAAGCTATAGAGACGATGCTAATGTTTTATTTCTGTTTGTTTTCTCTCGTAGAGTGCCGCTGCCGTTTGTTATGCAGTAGCTTTCACGCTGTTAGATTTCAGCTGTTACGTGCAGCTGCATGCTACTCTGTTGGGTGCTAACCGTGTTGTCGGTCCGCCATTTTATTTGAAGCTAAGGCTTGCTGCCGTTCGAAACACTGACTTTTTCTTGTTTTTTTTATACATAACTCAGAGGGAATAGTTTATTTTTGAGAATAAAGAACCCCTTCTATTTGAAGCTTCGTGTGCTGCATTTATCCCGGTTTCAAATGCAAAGGGTTAAAAGGGTAAACTTTCTACTGTTGGCTTACAGAAATAATAATTTGATTACTTTGATTTTCTGCTGTCAAGTACATTGTACAAAATTACATGTAAGTAATTGTTTCAGGAAAAGGGAAATGTTGTGTCCTGCAATTGCATAAGATGGACAGCAGGGGAACCTCCGAGGAGGGAGAGAACAGGATGTGGAGAGGAGAGAAGAAGAAGTTGAGAAGTGTTGAATAAAGCATGGTGTTCGTAACAAAGCTACGTCTGCAGTGGTCTGATTCTACTCTTACATATTAGCAACACCACAACACCTTCATGTCCAGATGTTGCTCAACAACTTTCACTAACATCTGGAGTCTTCTAATGCCTCTTTTCCACCGCTCGGCTCGGCTCGGGTTGGATCGGCTCAGTTCGGGTCGGGTCACATCTATGTTCTGTTTCCACAGCTTTTTTGTACCCCTTCTGTGGGCGGGGTCCAGAATCCTACTCGTCTTACCACATGGTGGCAGTAGTGTTCCCTCAAGCTATTTACTACAGTACTAGCCACCACTAGAAGAAGAACACAATAAAGGCTTTGACAGAATGTTGTGAAAGAGATGTCATGCTATAATGAGTACCTCATGAGCTGTAATCTTTAAACCCAATTCATAATCCTACCTTGTTGCCTTCTTTAAACCCATGTATTTTCCAATTTAGTATTTTTACAATAAAGATGTATTAAAGCATATTTTATTATTTAGTTATGCACAAGGTGCTTGATAAAGTTGCAAAACCATATTTATCTGAGCTGCTTCAACCTTCCTGCCCTCCCCGATCTCAGATCAGCTGAGCAGTTGCTGCTGACAGTCCTCAAAACTTTTTAAATCTTATTTAAAAACACACATTTATTCCTTGGCTTTTAACACGTGATCTTATCTTTTATGGCATGTTAACACACCTGCAGTAAGACTGGTATATGTATTTATTTTTGTATGCTTTTTATAGTTTTTAATTAACTTGTCTTTTATGTTATTGTACAGCACTTTGGTTGACCCTGTGGTTTTTAAAATGTGCTTTATAAATAAAGTTGATTTAAAACATCACACTGTGATCTTTGAAACTGCCAGAGTTTCCCTGGTAAAGTTGCTGCTGGGTGGTAGATGGTAGATGGATGGTCTGTGAATTCTTTAACTTTAAACTGTCCAAAGGACTTTGGCCACTTTTAATTTTTGACTTTTTTTGTATGACTTCATCCTAGAACCAAATAATTTATAACGTAATAACAGTTGAGCAGATTCTAATAATCTTTATCTTATGATTCTTTAAAGGTCAAATGCAAATGGAAAGTTCTCTTAACTTCCAGTATGGATTTAAACACAATACACACTTCACATTATAAAATAAGTTTAGGAAATTGAATGTTCGAGGACACCACTTAAGAAAATATAACGTTTAATAGGAAAAGTTTGAAGTGACAAACAGAAGTAACAAATTTCCATCTGGTGTCTCACGTCTTCCTCCAGAAGATGACACAGGTTGTTGAATTCTGGCGATTTTCTTCTGTTGACTGTAAAAGAAAAATGTGATTAATTTAGTCCAGAAACTGTTTTTTTTTTTTTTTAAACAACACAGTGTGATCACAACATGTTCATATACTAAATGTATCCTGTTGGAGTTATTTGAAATAAAATTCAATGTTTTATAGACATAAATGTGTCAAGCTACGTCCATTAATTTTCTCCCTTCTACTTTGTATCACATATTATCAATTCTATCAAAAACCACATAGCTGATATTTTTCAAAAAAATCTAGTGTGATCACAACATGTTCATATACTAAATGTATCCTGTTGGAGTTATTTGAAATAAAATTCGAATTTTTATAATTTATTTTCGTTGTGCAAGCACAGTTTTGGAAGAAGTCAAAGCGAAACTACTTTAAATGCAGCATATTTGACCACTACGTGACAATATTAAAGCGTGGTTAAGCTCAGGAGCCCTCGTACTATAAAGTCAGCTATGAAATATATTTTATATCTGTTCATTGAGCTACATTTAAAGACATAAAGCCGCCCGCGCGCCGCGTGTTGCTCGTGGCGAACCTACTTTTTAAAATCCTGCAGTTTTGAGCAGTACGTGATTTTATTAAGGACACGTTCAGCTGAAGACCCATCTTTGCTATAAATTTAAAAAATAATAATTGTTTTTACCGTGTTATTCATGTAAAGTCCTGCCGTGATAGCTTCCCTCGCTTCCGTGAAAACTGCTCGAGTCTCCTCCTCCCTCCTTCCGGAGCGGGTGAGCTCGCCTCAGTACCCCTCTGAAACCAGCCCGAAAATCTCAAGAAATCTCGCGCGGCTCAGCACGGAATATCCGGTGGAAAAGGATGAAAGGGGGTCTCTGCGACGCACATATGACGTAACATCCGACCCGAGCCGACCGGTGGAAAAGGGGCATAAGGTACCTGTATGTGTTGGTCCAGAACCTGAAGAATGGGTCAATCCAGAACCTGAACAACATGTCGTTTCGGTCGAGTCAGAACCTACAGACCGGACCGGGTCGAGTCAGAACCTACAGACTGGACCGGGTCGAGTCAGAACCTACAGACCGGACCGGGTCGAGTCAGAACCTACAGACCGGACCGGGTCGAGTCAGAACCTACAGACCAGTTGAAACGAGGAGCAGGACTCAGACAAACAGACGACTCTTTGGGGAACAACAGATAATTTTACTGACAAATGAAAGTGAAACTGGGTCAGAACCTACAAACTGGGCCGGGCCGAGTCAGAACCTACAGACCGGTTGGGGAACAACAGATTGTTGAGAAATGAAAGTAAAACCGGGTCAGAACCTGTGGTGTTCTAGAGTCCAACAGAGAAGCAGAATATTGCAGCGATGACGTCACCACAGCTACAAACAACATGGCCGCCCCAGAGCCTCTATGGAACATGCTGGTTCTGGTCCGGTCCAGTGGAGATGGTTTCGAGTTTTGCAGGGCCCGGAGCTGACGGGTCTGTGTAGAACGACCAACAAGTTCTGATGGAAGAACTCCAGATACAGGTCTCAACCTACGACAAGGTTCTGCAGGTAAGACTGAAGAAGTCCAAGTCACTCAGATCTGAACCTGCAGAGTTCACAAGTTCTCCTGGAGAATCCTGGAGAATCCTGGAGTACACAGGAAGACGCTCTTCTGCACGTCAGTGAAAAATCTGCAGTCTAGGACCTGCAGTCCTCGTCCAATCCCTGACCAGACCCTGCAGGGTCTGGACGAGGACTGCAGGTTCTGGTTATGCAACTGCTTCCATGAGAAATCAAATAGGAACAATGAGCAGTTTGTAGAAACACTGGAAGAACTACACCTGGAGCAGGCTCTCTTGTGAGCCTGCTCCAGGTTCCAGAACCAGGGCCGGGGGGCGTTCTGAACCCTCACATTCAGAAGGTGGACTGAGAAGACCGCTGCCTTTCAACAAAAACACAACTTGAACTCCTGGAGCTTCCTGGAGCGTCGTTTGGAAGAAAACCAACAAAAAAGATTTCTAAGAAACCAGTTTAAGGTGCAACCCGCTGGTCCATGCCATCCAAGGATTCCAGTCCAGGACCAGGTTCAGTGCGGGCGTACGGCGGTCTTTACGAGTTGGGGATCGTTACAGCTGAGTTTAAAGCTATAGAACAGACACAACACTAAAGAAAAACAGGTTCTATTGAGAAGGAAACGTCATCGGCGTAATGATTTAAGCGTGGATCTTTAGTCCCCCCCCACCACACACAGAGATTAGCAGGATACAACAGCTGCCTTTGATTATAGAAGTATATACAACACACACACATATTGTCTTGTTCCTTTCGTTGTTTCCAGCTGTGTCTCAGCGATGGTTGCTATGTCTACAACTTTACTGACACCTCTGTAAAGTGCCTGGTTACAGTCCTCTCCGTCTGGTCTCACTTCGTCAGACGGTCTTCATCAATCCGACCAATCAGCTCACTCCTTCGCCGACAGCAGTCCGGGAATCTACAGTGTCCTCACAGCTGGGACAGGGAATGGTGGATTGGGGGACAATGTCTCTAAGCTCCCTACCTTCACCTGCTTCCTCTGGCTCTGGTTGTAGTCTTGCACTGCCATCTGCTCCAGGCACAAAACTGGGCTCAAATACTCCAGAGGGCCCTGGAGGTCTCCGCGTGCTGTTAGACCGTCTGCCCCCCACTAAAATCTCTCTGCTCTCTGATGATGTGGTAAGCTCCATTCTGCCCTCCATCCGGACATCCTCCGTGCTGGACCCTCTTCTTTGGAACTGGCTTTCTCGGCTGGACCGTGTGGTGCTCAGGTCTTGGGGCTGATCGTTCTGGTTTTTCTGAGTTGGGATAAGGTTTGTCTGGGATTCGAGGTTCTGCTCAAGGTGCCTGGTATGCTGCGAGTGGGACTGGGGGTGAGGTTGTATCCGTTGAAAGTGGTGGTGTGTTTGGGACTCGGACAAAGGTGGCCTAGACTGGGACAGAGATGGTCTGCTTTGGGCTCTGTACGGAGGTTGAAGTTGATGGCATGATGGGTCTCTGGTCTGTGTTTGGGGCAGTGCCTGATGGCTAGACTGCAGATGAGGGTAGAGTGGGGCTGGGCTTCTGGTCTGGGGTTGAGACTGAGGATGTATCAGGGTCCTAGTATGGGGTTCATTCTGAAGTTGTGTTGGATATCTGGTCTGGAGTTGAGACTGAGGTGGTGTTGGAGTCCTAGTTTGGGGTTGACTCTGAACTTGTGATACAGTACTGGTCTGGGTTTGCGACCGAGACTGGGTCAAGGTTCTTGTCTGGGATTGACTCTTAACTTGTGTTAGTGCTCTGGTCTTGGGCAGAGACTGAGGCTGTATTGGAGTCCTGATTTGGGGTTGTAGTTGTGTCTGGAGAAATAATCGGGAGTGAGATTGTATTTGAGGTTGAGAAGGGTGACTTGGCAGAACTTCGGGAGGATGCGTTTCTGGTTGGGGATCCTTTACTTGTGGTGGAGGACTGTGCAGGAAGGGTGCAGAGTAAGGTGAAGCACGAAGAGCTTGAAGCTGGGTTCGTTGCTGAACTTTAGACAGGGTTGGGGGTTCTTGGAGCCATGGTTTGAGTGGGATGTTTTTGGCAGGGGAGGTCTGTGGTACAGGCTGTTGAGACTGGGGATGGGATGAAATGGGCACCTTGGTCTGAAGATGGGGCTGTGGGTGGTGAAGTGGTTGGGGTACAAGTGGAGTCTGAGATGAACTGGGGATCTTGGACTGAGAACAAGACTGAGGATGCTGGTGGTGTTGAGAGACAGGATTCTGAGATTCAGGTGGGGACTGAGTCTTGTGTGGAGCTTGTTTGGAGACGAGCTGAGGCACACTCTGGGGTTTCACTTCAGGTTTGGATTGACTGGAAGGTGCTGAGAGTCCAGGTCCTGGAGGATGAGGAGATGACTGCTGATCTAATGCTGAGGCAGGTAACGTTTGGTGACGATGATGGTGGTGGTGATGGTGTTTATGAGGTGGTCGTTCCTTCCTTTTGTGACTTTTTGCTGGGTTGATGCTACTAATGCTGCTGCAACTCCTTTCACCCCCACCTTCATCTTCACCTAGTTCCTGTCCTCTGCTTCCTTTTTCCCCTGATCTGTTTTTTTCCTTGTGCTGACGACCTTTATGGGATTCGTGTCCATGCGATTGGTTGTCATCTGAGGCACAAGCTTGCTTTTGGGACTGGCTCTGTTCAGAGGGGGTGGGCTGAAGGTTTGAGCTAAGAGCCCACTCCGTTGTCCTTCCCTGTTCCTCGGCACAAGTCCTGTCTCCAGGTTCTGCACTCATGATTGTTTGAGCGTGAACACTTTCCCGCTCTTCCACTGTCTCTCTTGTTTTGCGTTTTTTGATTGGCAGGGCTGTTTCCTGAACAACAGATTTGGAGGAAGACTCTTTGGCTGCTTTTCGTCTAGCTTCAGCAGCCAAGATGGCAGCTGCACTGTAGCTTCCAGCCGTTGAGCTACCAGAGACTGAAGCAGAGGAGGTGGAAACCGGAGCCTCCGATGGTACCGGTGTAGCCAATGCTGGTCTTCGTCCTCTTTTCTTAGGAGCAGTTAGAGGTAGAGGAGGAAGTTCCTGTTGGGATTTCCTTTTTCTACCTGGACGGGACTTGGCAGTAGGAGTTGGAGACCCCACCTATAGGAAAAAAAACAAAAACATTTGAATTTCCCATCCGTGGGACAATAAAGGCTGTTTCTATTCTATTCTATTCTATTCTATTCTATTCTATATACACACATATATACACATGTATACAAACCGGATTCCAAAAAAGTTGGGACACTAAACAATATATATATATATATATATATATATATATATATATATCTTCACTATCACTATCACTATCTTCATAACCTCCATTGGCTTCCTGTCACCTACAGAATTCAATACAAAACTGCTCTCATTACACATCAATGCTTACATGGAACTTCACCTGACTATCTAAAGGACATTCTTGCACCATATTCATCCACCCGGTCTCTACGATCACAGAACAGTAATCTACTTCACATTCCACGAACCAAATTAAGGACCATGGGAGACAGGGCATTCTGTGTGGCTGCCCCCCGCCTATGGAACTCCCTCCCTGACGACCTGAGAGCTCCACAGTCACTGGTTGACTTTAAAAGCGGTTTAAAGACTTTTCTTTTTAAGCAAGCCTATTCTGCCCCCGCATGATTTTATCTTTGATCTTGGTTGATAGTATTATAGATTTTACTTGATTTTATCACTTGTTTTATTTATTTATTTATTTATTTTTTAAGCAGGCCTATTCTGCCTCCACATGATTCTGTTTTTAATCTTAGTTAATACCATTATTGATTTTATTTGATTTTATCACTTGTTTTTATTGTTGTAGCACTTTGAGATTTTTATTAATGAAAAGTGCGGTATAAATTGAATTTATTATTATTATTATTATTATTATTATTATTATATTATATATATATATATATATATATATATATATATATATATATATCAAGTCAAAGTCAAAGTCAACTTTATTGTCAGATCTGCAATATGTACTGTACAGGACATACACAGGACCGAAATTGCGTTTCTCTCAGTCCCTCGGTGCAACAGTAAACATCTAAACATTGAAACACTGAAACATATAATAATAGACATAAGCATAAAATAGTAAAACTAACACTGTCCTGAGTTTTTTTGCATAGTGGTATAAGAGTATGAAAATTTACACCAACTCTAAAACTAAAACATTAAACATTTAATGAACATAATACTGTCCTGAGTTTTTGCATACTAGTATAAAAAAAGAGTATAAAAAGTATAACTAAAATAAACTAAAGGTTTCTAGCATTGACATTTGCAAAGTGGCAAAGCAGCGTATGAGTTAATGTACACAGTATATGTATGAGGTAGTAGTTGATGTTGTTATAGAGGCAAAAAGTGGCATATGCAGTAAGGCACATTGGGCATCCCTAAATAAGACCGTTCAGAGCACACTGTATATGTATCAGCAGTGGTGTAGATATTAGAGTAGTGTAAATGTAAACAGTAGTAATTACATGTAAGCAGTAGTAATAA
>JBBPBX010066983.1:0-19525 GCA_038048925.1 Garcialebias charrua
AATCAGTGGTATTCAAAAAAGAATCTATCACATTTTGTCTTAGGACATTCTATGATACAGTCAAAAAACTCTACCAGCTCAAGCACAAGATAAGACAAATCACATGTTGCATTTTGGTGGCGGAGCAGTGAGATAAGTCTGTGAACAACGTCCAGATAGAGCGCAGTTCTGCAGATGGTCTCAACCGGCTTATCTGAAGGCACACAGAGAGCTCTCCGGGGGGTGGGGTGTGGAGGGGGGGGGGCGACAGTTCTTTCCAGTAGCACAGACTCCAGGAGAGATGCAGTCAGCTTTTGTTCAAGGTTACTTGGGGTGTCTCGATTAGATTAGTTGATTTATTTATGCTTCAGGGCAGGCTACAGTGAACTCTTACTGTTTAGCCTTGAGTCCAGGTGCTGTCTGAGGTCTAATTCGTCCAAATTATGTGAGCTTTCATTCAACCCGAGCTACAGGTCCCCGTCTCCTCCCTGGTGAAGCCCGCTCGGCTGTAAACGAGTCCCAAACTGCACCGCAGGTCTGCGGTCCTCCACGACCGTTCCCATCGTGCGATTAAGCTTGTACAACAGCTGGTTCATTGAGGTCACAACTCGGATCAAAGACTTGTTCTGAGCAGGAAGTTTCGACAGCGTGTTGATCGCCGCGGAAGTCTTCCTTAATTTCCAGTAGCAGAAGCCCCCGTACAAGCCAAAGAGCAGCGCACCTGCTACCATAAATCCAATTATATACAGATCTTCCACGTCCTCGACCGAAAGAACCATCAGACACATCAATTTCCACTCTCCCCAAGAATCCATGATGTAACCGGCCGCATGCGTGTCAAGGGAGCACGCTGGTTCTCCTGGTCCGGAGCGCTTCGTGGAAAAAAATTATCGATAGAGGAGACAGCCCACGCGATTAAATCCATGTTCCAAATTGCTTCGAGTGAGCACTGAAGAGTTGCAGACGAGACAAAAAGCAAAAGCAGGGAGGAGGAAAACTTTAGGGCAGGAGAGGAGCAGAGAAGCGACCTGCTTCTAAGAAAGAAAGAAAATGTTCTTTATGTGTTATAAACTGAATCCAGCAACAGATCCTGTTTGACCTCTGATGGAAACTTATATTTATTATGTCTGATAAATGACGTCTCTTTTCTGTAAAACACACACTGCTATTTTACCAGCTCTGAAAGAACAATCAAAGATATTTTAAATTTAAAAGATAATTCACTACATCAAAAATTCAGTATTAAGTTGTCCCATATTCATCAGGCGTCAGATTATTTGTAAGAGTGAGTGAGACCTCTGATGGTCTAGAGAAATATGTATTTTGATTTTTTCACATATTTATGAAATGGGTTTTTCTGTTATCTTTTGTGTTTTTTTATATATGTAAAATGAATAAAACTTTAATTAAAAAAAAGTGTCAGAGTGAGACCTCTGATGGTCTAGAGCATGTGTCTGCAAACTGCGGCTCAAGAGCCACCTGCGGCTCTTTGGTTCCTCTGCAATGGCTCATTGAAGCTTTGACCAAAACTGACATAAAACTGAATTTTATTGGTTCTCATAACAACTGCAAGGGTTAGTTTGAGCAGTTTCCCTACATTACAAGGAGTAAAACATACTTTCACTTTGTCATTTATTTCTTTTAAAGGTGCTATGTGTAACTTTCTGTAGAGCAGAGAACTTAGAAATATTTTCAACAGGCAAAGCATTCTGATCCCTCCCCCTCAGAGCCATATATGGCTCTGCCCCCCTTGCTCTGCTGAAATTCAAATTCAAGCTCTGTTTTTATTGGCTGGTTAACGGCAGGTCACTCTGTGTTTTTAGTGTTTTTATAAATGCTAATAGAGAAGCAAGGGGACTATAGCTATGTTTACATGGACATAAGTAATCGGATCAAACGGCCGATCGGATCAAAAGTGCGTCATGTAAACACCCCGTTCGGGTCATTTTTTGTGTATTCGACGTGATCGACCTAATTTGGTGGTGAGTTGGCTCCGATGGTGGGGGAGGATGCCGGTCAGACCTGGCAGACCCAAACGTATTGTGAGGGTCTGCTGGGAACGTCTGGCAGAGTCTCCCGTAAGACGGAGCTTTAACTCCCACCTCCGGGAGAGCTTTGAACACGTTCCGAGGGAGGCGGGGGACATGGAGTCCGAGTGGGCCGTGTTCCGCGCCTCTATTGTCGAGGCAGCTTATCGGAGCTGTGGCCGCAAGGTTGTTGGTGCCTGTCGTGGTGGCAACCCTCGAACCCGGTGGTGGACACCGGCAGTGAGGGATGCTGTCAGGCTGAAGAAGGAGTCCTATTGGGCCTTTTTGGCTTGTGGGACCCCGGAAGCAGCTGATAGGTACCGGCAGTCCAAGCGGCATGCGGCTCGGGTGGTTGCTGAGGCAAAAACTCGGGCGTGGGAGGAGTTCGGAGAGGCCATGGAGAATGACTTCCGTACGGCTTCGAGGCGATTCTGGTCCACCATCCGGCGTCTCAGGGGGGGAAAGAGGTACGAGACCAACACCATTTATGGTGGAGGTGGCGTGCTACTGACCTCAACTCGGGATGTTGTGAGTCGGTGGGCGGAATACTTCGAAGACCTCCTCAATCCTACTGGCACGTCTTCCACTGAGGAAGCAGAGCCTGGGGACTTTGGGTCGGGTTCTCCGATCTCTGGTGCTGAGGTCGCCGAGGTGGTTAAAAAGCTCCGCGGTGGCAAGGCTCCGGGGGTGGATGAGATTCGCCCGGAGTTCCTTAGGGCTCTGGATGTTGTAGGGTTGTGTTGGCTTACGCGACTCTGCAATATCGCGTGGACATCGGGGGCAGTTCCCTTGGATTGGCAGACTGGGGTGGTGGTTCCCCTATTCAAAAAGGGAGGAGGTCCTGCCCCAAGTGGAGGAGTTTAAGTATCTCGGGATCTTGTTCACGAATGAGGGAAAACTGGAGCGTGAGATCGATAGGCGGATAGGTGCAGCGTCCGCAGTGAAGCGGGCGCTGTACCGGTCTGTCGTGGTGAAGAGAGAGCTGAGTCAAAAGGCAAAGCTCTCAATTTACCGATCGATCTACGTTCCCACCCTCATCTATGGTCATGAGCTTTGGGTTATGACCGAAAGAACAAGATCTCGGATACAAGCGGCTGAAATGAGTTTTCTCCGCAGGGTGTCTGGACTCTCCCTTAGAGATAGGGTGAGAAGCTCAGTCATCCGGGAGGGACTCGGAGTAGAGCCGCTGCTTCTCCACATCGAGAGGAGCCAGTTGAGGTGGCTCGGGCATCTGGTTAGGATGCCTCCTGGACGCCTCCCTGGTGAGGTGTTCCGGGCATGTCCCACCGGGAGGAGACCCAGAGGAAGACCCAGGACACGCTGGAGGGACTATGTTTCTCGGCTGGCCTGGGAACGCCTTGGGATTCCCCCGGAGGAGCTGCTCCAAGTGGCTGGGGAGAGGGAAGTCTGGGCCTCCCTACTTAGGCTGCTACCCCCGCGACCCGACCCCGGATAAGCGGACGAAGATGGATGGAATGGATGGATGTTTACTTTCGTCCCGGAAGTAGCTTCTTCTTCTGTGGTTTTCACGAAAGTAACTTCCTCTTCGGTTTTTCTTTAAGGGGAGTTTTTTTTATTTTATTTTTTTATTAAAGTTTGAGCAAAATTTACAAACAAAACATGTGGCATATACAACAGAAATAAAGTGTTTTGCAAGTATGAGGCACACATAAGAAAAATTGAGAGAGAATAACATGACATGTTTAAGAAAGAAAAGACAATAAATAAATAAAAATAAATAAAAACATACACAAGGGACTCTAATTATTAAATAAAGTTCAGTTCTTCACAAGCATTGAGAAGCTGTATACTCATCTTGCTTTTCATCAGTTTTAATGTTTTTAGGTGGTTGTCCATCAGCTGGCGTTGAAAGGTTGTAAAGTCAGGTTTTCTGTTTCCCCATTTACATGAATGGATGAAGTATTTAGCGAGGATCAGCTGGTTGTTCAGTATGAGGTCAGCTCTTCTGTCTCTGAGGGTGGTTCCAAATATTACATCCTCTCTTTTTAGAGGATGGGGAAGGAGATGTTTAGTTGAGAACCAGGCCTGAAAGTTTTCCCAAAATGTTTTAGTATGTAGAAGAAGAGATGGTCTGTTGTTTCAATATCATTGTCACAAAAAGTACAGTTGTTAGCATCGAAATTAAATCTTTGTCTTAATAGTTCTCTGGATGGAAAAATGTCATTGAGAATTTTAAAATGTATTTCTTTAGCTTTAGGACTTAAGGGGTATTTAAGGTAAGCAGTTCTCCACTTATTGACTTCAGAGTCAGAAAACAAACTCAGGATGGAGTTTCTGTTTGGACGTACAGGAAATATAATGTCGTTTAGATGTCGACGTAACCTTTTGTTAGAGTTACTTTTATCCAAAAGGTTAACTCCATTTATTTGAGGTGTAGGTAAGTGGAGGTTAGCTGTTTCAGTGCTTATATTTTGGACCATACATTTGACTGCAGTAGGGATCGAGTTTATAACTGTGTTAAACTGAGAGAGTGAGCAGTTCAAATTATATAGTGCACAGAAATCTTCATAAGACAACCAGCTTCCATTGTCCTTTAGAAGATGTTTTATGGACCAAATACCTTTTTCCATCCAGTGATCCAAATACTAATTTTTTAAGGGGAGTGTACCACTCTGCGCATGTCAGAACTTCTGGTCAGAATAAAAGCCCGCTGCATGTAAACACTCGTCATGAACGGATTGGGCCCATGTAAACGGTGCTATCTAATTATGCAATCAGCACACATTTCAATCCGGCCACAGAATTTTGCCCATGTAAACATAGCTTATAATTTTTTCAGAGATTACTTTGTCTAACATCAGTCTGTTAGTAGATAGTGACAGAGTGAAGAAATATGTTAAAAATATATTGTTAGAAAAGTTACAGACTGCACTACAAAGTTGCATAGGGCAGCTTTAAGTAGGATACTTAATTTTTCTACAGTAAAAAAATCACATAGGCCTGCATAGTTTATCATTTTAGTTTTTAGAAACTAGGCAAGACTATATTAATTTTTCCTTTTTTACAAGAATCTTGTCTTTTATTTTATGTTAAAATGTAAAAATATCAGTAAATGACAATCAACAGCACCGCAGTGGAGAGAGTGGACAGCACCAAGTTCCTGGGAGTGCACGTCTCAGAGGACCTGTCCTGGAGCAGGAACACTGCAGCACTGGCCAAGAAGGCTCACCAGCGCCTCTACTTTCTCCGCAAGCTGAAAAGGGCTGGAGCTTCAACCTCCATCATGTGCACCTTCTACAGAGGTGCCATAGAAAGTGTCCTGACCAGCTGCATCACTGTGTGGTTTGGTGCATGCACTGCATCCTGCCGCAAGAGCCTCCAGCGCATCGTGAGAGCAGCTGAGAAGATTGTCGGCACCTCCTTGCCCTCACTGCAGGACTTACACAGCAAACGCCTCACTCGGAAAGCCCACTGCATGGCAGGTGATCCCACACACCCACTACACAGCTGCTTCAGACTGCTGCCATCAGGGAGGAGACTGAGGAGTCTCCAGGCTCGAACCAGCAGACTGAGAGACAGCTCTGTTCATCAGGCAGTCAGAATGCTAAACACTCTGCCTGCTCTGCCTCCCCTCCCATTTGAACTGCCTTAACACAAAAAACTTTCTCACACATTACCACACAACACAAAGATTTTAACACTGGACTCTGTGTCATCAAACGGGTTATTCACTAAACTCTCGGTCATGTGCTCATTCAGTTTGCACTACTTCTCATATTTGCACTAATGTTTGTATTACATTACTGCCTATAGTCATACTACTGTTTACATTCACTGTTTACATTTATTAATACTGTTTACATTTATTACTACTGTTTACATTTATTACTACTGTTTACATTTATTAATAATAATAATAATAATAATAATAATGAATTCAATTTATAACGCACTTTTCATTAATGAAAATCTCAAAGTGCTACAAGGAGCAACAGAATTAAATGTCAATAAAACAAATAATAAAACAATTAAAATCAATAACAATATCAGCTAAGATCAAAAGTAG
Organism: Garcialebias charrua; assembly: GCA_038048925.1. Classification (NCBI taxonomy): domain Eukaryota; kingdom Metazoa; phylum Chordata; class Actinopteri; order Cyprinodontiformes; family Rivulidae; genus Garcialebias; species Garcialebias charrua. Next base: position 6,034 of record JBBPBX010066983.1, read on the forward strand.
AATCATGAGGAGGTAGAGTATGCTTGGTCGAAAAGAAAGGTCTTCAAGTCGCTCTTAAAGTCAACCACAGACTGTGGGGCTCTTAGACAGTCAGGAAGAGAGTTCCACAGGCAGGGGGCAGCCACACTGAAAGCCCGGTCTCCCATGGTCCTTAATTTGGTTCTCGGAATGTGAAGGAGATTGCTGTTCTGTGACCGCAGCGAGCGGGTGGATGAGTATGGAATAAGAATATCCTTCAGATAATCTGGTGAAGTTCCGTGTAAGCATTGATGTGTAATGAGAGCAGTTTTGTACTGAATTCTGTAGGCGACAGGAAGCCAATGAAGGTTATGGAGAATGGGCGTAATATGTTCAAATTTACGAACTCTCAACAAGATCCTTGCTGCACTGTTTTGAATATATTGAAGTTTCTGAAGGTTTTTGCCAGGGATTCCAATAAACAGGGAGTTGCAGTAGTCGAGCCTGGAGGAGACAAAAGCATGGACGAGCTTCTCAGCATCGGAAAAAGTTAGGGATGGGCGAAGTCTGGAGATGTTTCGAAGATGGAAGAAGCAAGTTTTAAACAAATGCTTAATGTGATTTTCAAATGTAAGATTGGAGTCCATTTTTATTCCAAGATTAGTAACAGAGGTGGAGAGGGGGATGTCTTGTCCAGAAAAGGAAAGTGTTGTTATAGGAGATGTTTGTACCTGGTGAGGGGTGCCAATCAGTATGGCCTCAGTCTTGGAGCAGTTTAATTGAAGAAAGTTCTGATTCATCCATGCCCTAATTGCCTCCAGGCAGGCAGAGAGGGCAGTGAGTGAAGATGGAGATGACAAGGTGGAAGATGAGGATGCTCCAGTCCTGATGTAAAGCTGTGTATCGTCGGCATAACAGTGAAAAGAAATGTTGAACTGATTAATAATTTGACCTAAAGGCAGCATGTAAAGGGAAAACAGCAGGGGCCCCAGAACCGACCCCTGAGGGACACCACAGGAGACACAACTGTCTGGGACGTGGCGTTGCCAAGACTAACACATTCCAGCCTATTGGAGAGGAAAGATTTGAACCAGTCCAGGACGGTGTCGCAGAGACCGACCTCCACATGAAGACGGTGGAGGAGGATACTATGGTCCACAGTGTCGAAGGCTGCAGTGAGGTCAAGGAGGACAAGGATGGAGGGAGAGCCAGTGTCAGCAGCCAAGAGGACATCATTGGTAACCCTCAGCAATGCAGTCTCTGTACTGTGAGCTGCCCTGAATCCAGACTGGAACTTCTCATACAGGGAGTGTTGTTGTAGGTGATCCTGCAGCTGAGCAGCAACAGCTTTTTCCAGCACTTTAGACAGAAAAGGGAGGTGTGAAATTGGGCGGTAATTAGAAAAAATGTTGGGATCCAAATTAGATTTTTTCAGAAGAGGCCTAATGATGGCGGTTTTTAGAGGCAGTGGAACATGACCAGATTGTAGAGACTGATTTATTATTTGAGTGATAAGTGGGCCTATTGCAGAATGATTGGTTTTTATGAGAGACGAGGGGAAAGGATCCAGGGCACAGGATGAAGGCTTCATTTTCTTGATGATGGCCTCCACCTCACTCTGAACAACTTCGTCAAAGCTGTTTAGGGTCCCAGAATGCAGACGGGTGGGTGGCACACTGAGAACGGGGAGGTTGTGGAGCTGAGATCTGATAGTGTCAACTTTGGTTTTAAAAGATGAAAGAAACAGGTCACATTTTTGAGCAGAGTCCTCAAGAGTTTGCTTAATGGGATTAAGCAGACGAGTGATTGTGGAGAAGAGCTGTTTAGAGTTTCCAGGGCAGGTGTTGATGATGTTAGAATAATATTTGGAGCGTGCTTCTTTAAGAGAATAGGCGTATGCTTTCTGATGTTCTTTATATGCCTGCTTATGCACAGACAGACCAGATGATTTTACACGTCTTTCAATAGCACGGCCAGTTGCCTTCATCTTGCGCAGCTCATCAGTGTACCAAGGGGCTGAACGGGAGAAAGACACCAGTCTTGTCTTCAAGGGGGCGTGTAGGTCCAGGAGCTCCCGAAGAGATTGGTTGTAGTAATCCACAGAGTCATCTGCAGAAGAATGATTGACAGCGGTCAGGGTGTGAAGATCGGCAGACAGAACATCAAGGGAAATGTTTTTAAGGTCACGGAACTGGATGGGTCGTTTTGGGTTTGAAGCAGGCGAAGATGAAGGCACTTCCAGGGAGATGACCCTGTGGTCTGAGACACCCAGGTCATATACAGATAAGTTATTGATGAGTACAGTGTCTGTAATCACCAAATCCAGAGTATGCCCCCTGCTGTGCGTAGGGGCGTCAACATGTTGAGTGAGATTAAGAGAGTCCAGAAGAGACTTAAAATCTGTTGCCAGAGGTGAAGAAGAATTGTCCACGTGGATATTTAAGTCGCCAAGAAAAATAGTCTTCACAGGGGAGGTGCAGAAAAAAGTGAGGAGGTCATGCATCTCTGAGTTAAATGAAACATGCGGTTTGGGAGGTCTATAAATTAATATAACATTCATCAGGAGTGGGGCTTTGAAGCTGAAAGCCAGACATTCAAAAGAGGAAAAGTCCTGAGAAGACAGATGAGACAGTTTTAAATTACTGCGGTAGATTACAGCCAGACCACCACCGCGGCCAGTGCTGCGGGCTCTCTGCAGATAACTGTATCCAGAGGGACACGCCTCATTCAGAGAACTGAACACATTTGGTTGGTGCCACGTCTCTGTAAGACACATGAGGTCCAAGTTCTTCTCCAGAATGTGATCATGAATTAAACATGACTTGTTGGAAAGAGACTGCACATTGAAAAGTTCTAATTTAATACCAGTTGGAATAGGAGCTTTTTGAACCGGTTTAAGCAGACTGAAATCCACTCCACGTTTTCCTCGCCACTTCATTTATTACTACTGTACTGTTTACATTTATTACTACTGTTTACATTTACTACTGTTTACATTTACTGCTGATACATATACAGTATTCTCTGACCAGCCTTATTTAAGGATGCCCAATGTGCCTTACTGCATATGCCACTTTGCCTCTATACCAACATCAACTACCTCATACATATACTGTGTACATTAACTCATATGCTGCTTTGCCACTCTTTGCAAATGTCAATGCTAGAACCTTCAGTTTATTTTATAGATATACTTTTTATATTTTTTATACTACTATGCAAAAACTCAGGACAGTATTACACTTTTATTATTTCATTTTATGCTTATGTTCATTAAATGTTTAGTGTTTTAGTGTTGGTGTAAATTTTCATACTTTTATACTACTATGCAAAAACTCAGGACAGTGTTACACTTTTACTATTTTATGCTTATGTTTATTAAATGTTTCAGTGTTTTAGTGTTTAAATGGTTACTGTTGCACCGAGGGACTGAGAGAAACACAATTTCAATCCTGTGTATGTCCTGTACATATTGCAGTTCTGACAATAAAGTTGACTTTGACTTTGAAATGTTAAAAATCATTAGACATTTTTAGTATTATAAAGTCGTTCCTGCTGGCCAGAAAAACGTCCTCCAACAAACTTAGAGTGGTCTGTGGGCCACCAGTTGAGAATCCCAGTTGCAGCAGGTGTTGTGGCTCCAGACACGTTGAATTTAGTGAACAAAGGAGCAGAAATGGCTCTTCAATTCATAAAGGTTGCAGACCCCTGGTCCAGAGAAATGTGTCAGAGTGAGACCTCTGATGGTCTAGAGAAATGTGTCAGAGTGAGACCTCTGATGGTCTAGAGAAATGTGTCAGAGTGAGACCTCTGATGGTCTAGAGAAATGTGTCAGAGTGAGACCTCTGATGGTCCAGAGAAATGTGTCAGAGTGAGACCTCTGATGGTCCAGAGAAATGTGTCAGAGTGAGACCTCTGATGGTCTAGAGAAATGTGTCAGAGTGAGACCTCTGATGGTCTAGAGAAATGTGTCAGAGTGAGACCTCTGATGGTCTAGAGAAATGTGTCAGAGTGAGACCTCTGATGGTCCAGAGAAATGTGTCAGAGTGAGACCTCTGATGGTCTAGAGAAATGTGTCAGAGTGAGACCTCTGATGGTCCAGAGAAATGTGTCAGAGTGAGACCTCTGATGGTCCAGAGAAATGTGTCAGAGTGAGACCTCTGATGGTCCAGAGAAATGTGTCAGAGTGAGACCTCTGATGGTCTAGAGAAATGTGTCAGAGTGAGACCTCTGATGGTCTAGAGAAATGTGTCAGAGTGAGACCTCTGATGGTCCAGAGAAATGTGTCAGAGTGAGACCTCTGATGGTCTAGAGAAATGTGTCAGAGTGAGACCTCTGATGGTCTAGAGAAATGTGTCAGAGTGAGACCTCTGATGGTCCAGAGAAATGTGTCAGAGTGAGACCTCTGATGGTCTAGAGAAATGTGTCAGAGTGAGACCTCTGATGGTCTAGAGAAATGTGTCAGAGTGAGACCTCTGATGGTCCAGAGAAATGTGTCAGAGTGAGACCTCTGATGGTCCAGAGAAATGTGTCAGAGTGAGACCTCTGATGGTCTAGAGAAATGTGTCAGAGTGAGACCTCTGATGGTCTAGAGAAATGTGTCAGAGTGAGACCTCTGATGGTCCAGAGAAATGTGTCAGAGTGAGACCTCTGATGGTCTAGAGAAATGTGTCAGAGTGAGACCTCTGATGGTCCAGAGAAATGTGTCAGAGTGAGACCTCTGATGGTCTAGAGAAATGTGTCAGAGTGAGACCTCTGATGGTCCAGAGAAATGTGTCAGAGTGAGACCTCTGATGGTCTAGAGAAATGTGTCAGAGTGAGACCTCTGATGGTCTAGAGAAATGTGTCAGAGTGAGACCTCTGATGGTCCAGAGAAATGTGTCAGAGTGAGACCTCTGATGGTCCAGAGAAATGTGTCAGAGTGAGACCTCTGATGGTCCAGAGAAATGTGTCAGAGTGAGACATCTGATGGTCTAGAGAAATGTGTCAGAGTGAGACCTCTGATGGTCTAGAGAAATGTGTCAGAGTGAGACCTCTGATGGTCTAGAGAAATGTGTCAGAGTGAGACCTCTGATGGTCTAGAGAAATGTGTCAGAGTGAGACCTCTGATGGTCTAGAGAAATGTGTCAGAGTGAGACCTCTGATGGTCTAGAGAAATGTGTCAGAGTGAGACCTCTGATGGTCCAGAGAAATGTGTCAGAGTGAGACCTCTGATGGTCTAGAGAAATGTGTCAGAGTGAGACCTCTGATGGTCCAGAGAAATGTGTCAGAGTGAGACCTCTGATGGTCTAGAGAAATGTGTCAGAGTGAGACCTCTGATGGTCTAGAGAAATGTGTCAGAGTGAGACCTCTGATGGTCTAGAGAAATGTGTCAGAGTGAGACCTCTGATGGTCTAGAGAAATGTGTCAGAGTGAGACCTCTGATGGTCCAGAGAAATGTGTCAGAGTGAGACCTCTGATGGTCTAGAGAAATGTGTCAGAGTGAGACCTCTGATGGTCCAGAGAAATGTGTCAGAGTGAGACCTCTGATGGTCCAGAGAAATGTGTCAGAGTGAGACCTCTGATGGTCCAGATAAATGTGTCAGAGTGAGACCTCTGATGGTCTAGAGAAATGTGTCAGAGTGAGACCTCTGATGGTCTAGAGAAATGTGTCAGAGTGAGACCTCTGATGGTCCAGAGAAATGTGTCAGAGTGAGACCTCTGATGGTCTAGAGAAATGTGTCAGAGTGAGACCTCTGATGGTCTAGAGAAATGTGTCAGAGTGAGACCTCTGATGGTCCAGAGAAATGTGTCAGAGTGAGACCTCTGATGGTCCAGAGAAATGTGTCAGAGTGAGACCTCTGATGGTCCAGAGAAATGTGTCAGAGTGAGACCTCTGATGGTCTAGAGAAATGTGTCAGAGTGAGACCTCTGATGGTCCAGAGAAATGTGTCAGAGTGAGACCTCTGATGGTCTAGAGAAATGTGTCAGAGTGAGACCTCTGATGGTCTAGAGAAATGTGTCAGAGTGAGACCTCTGATGGTCCAGAGAAATGTGTCAGAGTGAGACCTCTGATGGTCTAGAGAAATGTGTCAGAGTGAGACCTCTGATGGTCCAGAGAAATGTGTCAGAGTGAGACCTCTGATGGTCCAGAGAAATGTGTCAGAGTGAGACCTCTGATGGTCCAGAGAAATGTGTCAGAGTGAGACCTCTGATGGTCTAGAGAAATGTGTCAGAGTGAGACCTCTGATGGTCCAGAGAAATGTGTCAGAGTGAGACCTCTGATGGTCCTAGAGAAATGTGTCAGAGTGAGACCTCTGATGGTCTAGAGAAATGTGTCAGAGTGAGACCTCTGATGGTCCAGAGAAATGTGTCAGAGTGAGACCTCTGATGGTCTAGAGAAATGTGTCAGAGTGAGACCTCTGATGGTCCAGAGAAATGTGTCAGAGTGAGACCTCTGATGGTCCAGAGAAATGTGTCAGAGTGAGACCTCTGATGGTCTAGAGAAATGTGTCAGAGTGAGACCTCTGATGGTCCAGAGAAATGTGTCAGAGTGAGACCTCTGATGGTCCAGAGAAATGTGTCAGAGTGAGACCTCTGATGGTCCAGAGAAATGTGTCAGAGTGAGACCTCTGATGGTCTAGAGAAATGTGTCAGAGTGAGACCTCTGATGGTCTAGAGAAATGTGTCAGAGTGAGACCTCTGATGGTCCAGAGAAATGTGTCAGAGTGAGACATCTGATGGTCTAGAGAAATGTGTCAGAGTGAGACCTCTGATGGTCTAGAGAAATGTGTCAGAGTGAGACCTCTGATGGTCCAGAGAAATGTGTCAGAGTGAGACATCTGATGGTCCAGAGAAATGTGTCAGAGTGAGACCTCTGATGGTCCAGAGAAATGTGTCAGAGTGAGACCTCTGATGGTCCAGAGAAATGTGTCAGAGTGAGACCTCTGATGGTCCAGAGAAATGTGTCAGAGTGAGACCTCTGATGGTCTAGAGAAATGTGTCAGAGTGAGACATCTGATGGTCTAGAGAAATGTGTCAGAGTGAGACCTCTGATGGTCTAGAGAAATGTGTCAGAGTGAGACCTCTGATGGTCTAGAGAAATGTGTCAGAGTGAGACCTCTGATGGTCTAGAGAAATGTGTCAGAGTGAGACCTCTGATGGTCCAGAGAAATGTGTCAGAGTGAGACCTCTGATGGTCTAGAGAAATGTGTCAGAGTGAGACCTCTGATGGTCTAGAGAAATGTGTCAGAGTGAGACCTCTGATGGTCCAGAGAAATGTGTCAGAGTGAGACCTCTGATGGTCCTAGAGAAATGTGTCAGAGTGAGACCTCTGATGGTCTAGAGAAATGTGTCAGAGTGAGACCTCTGATGGTCCAGAGAAATGTGTCAGAGTGAGACCTCTGATGGTCTAGAGAAATGTGTCAGAGTGAGACATCTGATGGTCCAGAGAAATGTGTCAGAGTGAGACCTCTGATGGTCCAGAGAAATGTGTCAGAGTGAGACCTCTGATGGTCTAGAGAAATGTGTCAGAGTGAGACCTCTGATGGTCCAGAGAAATGTGTCAGAGTGAGACCTCTGATGGTCTAGAGAAATGTGTCAGAGTGAGACCTCTGATGGTCTAGAGAAATGTGTCAGAGTGAGACCTCTGATGGTCTAGAGAAATGTGTCAGAGTGAGACCTCTGATGGTCCAGAGAAATGTGTCAGAGTGAGACCTCTGATGGTCCAGAGAAATGTGTCAGAGTGAGACCTCTGATGGTCTAGAGAAATGTGTCAGAGTGAGACCTCTGATGGTCCAGAGAAATGTGTCAGAGTGAGACCTCTGATGGTCTAGAGAAATGTGTCAGAGTGAGACCTCTGATGGTCTAGAGAAATGTGTCAGAGTGAGACCTCTGATGGTCTAGAGAAATGTGTCAGAGTGAGACCTCTGATGGTCTAGAGAAATGTGTCAGAGTGAGACCTCTGATGGTCTAGAGAAATGTGTCAGAGTGAGACCTCTGATGGTCCAGAGAAATGTGTCAGAGTGAGACCTCTGATGGTCTAGAGAAATGTGTCAGAGTGAGACCTCTGATGGTCCAGAGAAATGTGTCAGAGTGAGACCTCTGATGGTCTAGAGAAATGTGTCAGAGTGAGACCTCTGATGGTCCAGAGAAATGTGTCAGAGTGAGACCTCTGATGGTCTAGAGAAATGTGTCAGAGTGAGACCTCTGATGGTCCAGAGAAATGTGTCAGAGTGAGACCTCTGATGGTCCAGATAAATGTGTCAGAGTGAGACCTCTGATGGTCTAGAGAAATGTGTCAGAGTGAGACCTCTGATGGTCCAGAGAAATGTGTCAGAGTGAGACCTCTGATGGTCCAGAGAAATGTGTCAGAGTGAGACCTCTGATGGTCCAGAGAAATGTGTCAGAGTGAGACCTCTGATGGTCCAGAGAAATGTGTCAGAGTGAGACCTCTGATGGTCCAGAGAAATGTGTCAGAGTGAGACCTCTGATGGTCCAGAGAAATGTGTCAGAGTGAGACCTCTGATGGTCCAGAGAAATGTGTCAGAGTGAGACCTCTGATGGTCCAGAGAAATGTGTCAGAGTGAGACCTCTGATGGTCCAGAGAAATGTGTCAGAGTGAGACCTCTGATGGTCCAGAGAAATGTGTCAGAGTGAGACCTCTGATGGTCCAGAGAAATGTGTCAGAGTGAGACCTCTGATGGTCCAGAGAAATGTGTCAGAGTGAGACCTCTGATGGTCTAGAGAAATGTGTCAGAGTGAGACCTCTGATGGTCCAGAGAAATGTGTCAGAGTGAGACCTCTGATGGTCCAGAGAAATGTGTCAGAGTGAGACCTCTGATGGTCCAGAGAAATGTGTCAGAGTGAGACCTCTGATGGTCCAGAGAAATGTGTCAGAGTGAGACCTCTGATGGTCCAGAGAAATGTGTCAGAGTGAGACCTCTGATGGTCTAGAGAAATGTGTCAGAGTGAGACCTCTGATGGTCCAGAGAAATGTGTCAGAGTGAGACCTCTGATGGTCCAGAGAAATGTGTCAGAGTGAGACCTCTGATGGTCCAGAGAAATGTGTCAGAGTGAGACCTCTGATGGTCCAGAGAAATGTGTCAGAGTGAGACCTCTGATGGTCTAGAGAAATGTGTCAGAGTGAGACCTCTGATGGTCCAGAGAAATGTGTCAGAGTGAGACCTCTGATGGTCTAGAGAAATGTGTCAGAGTGAGACCTCTGATGGTCCAGAGAAATGTGTCAGAGTGAGACCTCTGATGGTCCAGAGAAATGTGTCAGAGTGAGACCTCTGATGGTCCAGATAAATGTGTCAGAGTGAGACCTCTGATGGTCCAGATAAATGTGTCAGAGTGAGACCTCTGATGGTCCAGATAAATGTGTCAGAGTGAGACCTCTGATGGTCTAGAGAAATGTGTCAGAGTGAGACCTCTGATGGTCCAGATAAATGTGTCAGAGTGAGACCTCTGATGGTCCAGAGAAATGTGTCAGAGTGAGACCTCTGATGGTCCAGAGAAATGTGTCAGAGTGAGACCTCTGATGGTCCAGAGAAATGTGTCAGAGTGAGACCTCTGATGGTCTAGAGAAATGTGTCAGAGTGAGACCTCTGATGGTCCAGAGAAATGTGTCAGAGTGAGACCTCTGATGGTCCAGATAAATGTGTCAGAGTGAGACCTCTGATGGTCTAGAGAAATGTGTCAGAGTGAGACCTCTGATGGTCCAGATAAATGTGTCAGAGTGAGACCTCTGATGGTCTAGAGAAATGTGTCAGAGTGAGACCTCTGATGGTCCAGAGAAATGTGTCAGAGTGAGACCTCTGATGGTCCAGATAAATGTGTCAGAGTGAGACCTCTGATGGTCCAGATAAATGTGTCAGAGTGAGACCTCTGTTGGTCTAGAGAAATGTGTCAGAGTGAGACCTCTGATAGAGAAATGTGTCTGAGTGAGACCTCTGATCATAGATATAGAACATCTATGCCTCTGATGGTCCAGAGAAATGTGTCAGAGTGAGACCTCTGATGGTCTAGAGAAATGTGTCAGAGTAAGACATCTGATGGTCCAGATAAATGTGTCAGAGTGAGACATCTGATGGTCTAGAGAAATGTGTCAGAGTAAGACATCTGATGGTCCAGAGAAATGTGTCAGAGTGAGACCTCTGATGGTCCAGATAAATGTGTCAGAGTGAGACCTCTGATGGTCCAGATAAATGTGTCAGAGTGAGACCTCTGTTGGTCTAGAGAAATGTGTCAGAGTGAGACCTCTGATAGAGAAATGTGTCTGAGTGAGACCTCTGATCATAGATATAGAACATCTATGCCTCTGATGGTCCAGAGAAATGTGTCAGAGTGAGACCTCTGATGGTCTAGAGAAATGTGTCAGAGTAAGACATCTGATGGTCCAGATAAATGTGTCAGAGTGAGACCTCTGATGGTCTAGAGAAATGTGTCAGAGTGAGACCTCTGATGGTCCAGAGAAATGTGTCAGAGTGAGACCTCTGATGGTCCAGAGAAATGTGTCAGAGTGAGACCTCTGATGGTCCAGAGAAATGTGTCAGAGTGAGACCTCTGATGGTCCAGAGAAATGTGTCAGAGTGAGACCTCTGATGGTCCAGAGAAATGTGTCAGAGTGAGACCTCTGATGGTCCAGAGAAATGTGTCAGAGTGAGACCTCTGATGGTCTAGAGAAATGTGTCAGAGTGAGACCTCTGATGGTCCAGAGAAATGTGTCAGAGTGAGACCTCTGATGGTCTAGAGAAATGTGTCAGAGTGAGACCTCTGATGGTCTAGAGAAATGTGTCAGAGTGAGACCTCTGATGGTCCAGAGAAATGTGTCAGAGTGAGACCTCTGATGGTCTAGAGAAATGTGTCAGAGTGAGACCTCTGATGGTCCAGAGAAATGTGTCAGAGTGAGACCTCTGATGGTCCAGAGAAATGTGTCAGAGTGAGACCTCTGATGGTCTAGAGAAATGTGTCAGAGTGAGACCTCTGATGGTCCAGAGAAATGTGTCAGAGTGAGACCTCTGATGGTCCAGAGAAATGTGTCAGAGTGAGACCTCTGATGGTCTAGAGAAATGTGTCAGAGTGAGACCTCTGATGGTCCAGAGAAATGTGTCAGAGTGAGACCTCTGATGGTCCAGAGAAATGTGTCAGAGTGAGACCTCTGATGGTCCAGAGAAATGTGTCAGAGTGAGACCTCTGATGGTCCAGAGAAATGTGTCAGAGTGAGACCTCTGATGGTCCAGAGAAATGTGTCAGAGTGAGACCTCTGATGGTCTAGAGAAATGTGTCAGAGTGAGACCTCTGATGGTCTAGAGAAATGTGTCAGAGTGAGACCTCTGATGGTCCAGAGAAATGTGTCAGAGTGAGACCTCTGATGGTCTAGAGAAATGTGTCAGAGTGAGACCTCTGATGGTCCAGAGAAATGTGTCAGAGTGAGACCTCTGATGGTCCAGAGAAATGTGTCAGAGTGAGACCTCTGATGGTCCAGAGAAATGTGTCAGAGTGAGACCTCTGATGGTCTAGAGAAATGTGTCAGAGTGAGACCTCTGATGGTCCAGAGAAATGTGTCAGAGTGAGACCTCTGATGGTCTAGAGAAATGTGTCAGAGTGAGACCTCTGATGGTCTAGAGAAATGTGTCAGAGTGAGACCTCTGATGGTCCAGAGAAATGTGTCAGAGTGAGACCTCTGATGGTCCAGAGAAATGTGTCAGAGTGAGACCTCTGATGGTCCAGAGAAATGTGTCAGAGTGAGACCTCTGATGGTCCAGAGAAATGTGTCAGAGTGAGACCTCTGATGGTCCAGAGAAATGTGTCAGAGTGAGACCTCTGATGGTCTAGAGAAATGTGTCAGAGTGAGACCTCTGATGGTCCAGAGAAATGTGTCAGAGTGAGACCTCTGATGGTCCAGAGAAATGTGTCAGAGTGAGACCTCTGATGGTCTAGAGAAATGTGTCAGAGTGAGACCTCTGATGGTCCAGAGAAATGTGTCAGAGTGAGACCTCTGATGGTCCAGAGAAATGTGTCAGAGTGAGACCTCTGATGGTCCAGAGAAATGTGTCAGAGTGAGACCTCTGATGGTCCAGAAATGTGTCAGAGTGAGACCTCTGATGGTCTAGAGAAATGTGTCAGAGTGAGACCTCTGATGGTCCAGAGAAATGTGTCAGAGTGAGACCTCTGATGGTCCAGAGAAATGTGTCAGAGTGAGACCTCTGATGGTCTAGAGAAATGTGTCAGAGTGAGACCTCTGATGGTCTAGAGAAATGTGTCAGAGTGAGACCTCTGATGGTCTAGAGAAATGTGTCAGAGTGAGACCTCTGATGGTCTAGAGAAATGTGTCAGAGTGAGACCTCTGATGGTCCAGAGAAATGTGTCAGAGTGAGACCTCTGATGGTCTAGAGAAATGTGTCAGAGTGAGACCTCTGATGGTCTAGAGAAATGTGTCAGAGTGAGACCTCTGATGGTCTAGAGAAATGTGTCAGAGTGAGACCTCTGTTAGAGAAATGTGTCAGAGTGAGACCTTTAGAGAAATGTGTCAGAGTGAGACCTCTGATGATCCAGTGAAATGTGTCAGAGTGAGACCTCTGATGGTCTAGGTCTCTGCAACCTTTATGATCAAAAGAGCCATTTCTGACCCTTTACTCACTAAATAAAATGTCCATGGAGCCACAAAACTTGTTAAAACTGTGATTATCAACTGGTGGCCCATGGCCCACTTCAAGCCTTTTGGAGGGGGGGGTTTCAGCCAGGTGGTATTATGAAACAAACATATCAAATTATTATTAATATTTATTTGATATATTTATATTTTAGGGCAAAATAAAAGACTGGATTTAAAGGGATTGTGACATGATTTTGTAAATTTGAATATTTGTCAGAACATATATATCTTATATCATTGAGCTCTATTCGTTTTTGCATAATAAATTATAAATATATTAAATTTTTATTCCAAGTTATGGTAGTTTTTTTCTCTGGGATACGCCCCTAAAAATCTGCGCATTTCCGCAAAATATCATCTTGACGTGACAACGGGAAGGCACGCTCCAACGTGCATTTAAATAATAATGGCGGACCAAAAAACATGCTTGTTAGGCTGATTGGTGATTCTAAATTGACCCTAGGTGTGAGTGTGAGAGTGGATGGTTGTTTGGTGTGAGTGAGACAGGTCCCTCTTGTAAATGAGTCCCCGTGACTCAACGAGGCTAGCCTGTATAAATAAAGGTTGAGTGAATGTCCTATCGCGTCTGAGATATCATTTTAAGACAGTAAATCTTCCAAAACTCTCATTAATAAACCCTCCCCGAATAGAAAGAAACGAGATGTTACCTGATGGCGCAGACATAATTTAAAAATACATCATTAGCAACGTGTTTGCTCCGGGCACTCGGCTAATGTTTGTTAGCTGCTATGTCGGCTTATTACCGGTTGCGTCAGCGATATATCATTTTAAGACAGTAAATCATCCAAAACTCTCATTAATATCCCTCCCCGAATAGAAGGAAACTACAGATGTTACCTGATGGCAAACAAACATAATCTGCCGTGATAATTGGCT
>JBBPBX010066984.1:0-19525 GCA_038048925.1 Garcialebias charrua
GTCCTGCAGTCGAGGCTCACTTGTCTCGTGGCCTCAATGGACAGTCCTAAGTTGTAAAACTTAGGAGATAGTTGAAAGTATGCCTGCTTTTGGCCAATAGCTTGATTAGCTATGATGTGAACTTCCACCATCTGGTTCATTGCCTGAGGTAGTACTGTGATGGATTGGTTGCAAGCAACCTCGCAGACTTCTGGTATGGTCTGTCCAGCTTTGAGATTTTCTGTGCTTAGCACAGGAGAATCCATTTTGTCTGTTTCCAGCGACCACAGTACATTGTTGACGGTGTCCACTCGGACACCCAATCTTACCAAAATGTCAGAGCCTATATAGGATGCATGTGGTAAGTTTTGGACCACGAGGAACGGGTGGACCAGTTCTCGTTTGTTCCAGTTCATGTTCAGGCGAATGACTCCATTTGCGGTCATTACCCGCTCACTGTTGGGATCGAGATGAAAGCGTAAAGCTTTCTTCGTTAGTTCTAGACCCATTTGTTTTTTAACCAAGGTTTCATAAAGAGCTTGGCTGATTGCTGAATTATCTGTCCAAGGAGACAGTACAGCATCTTCGGTGTGGGATCCCTGGATCTCGACACCTTTTACTACCTGTTGTAGGTAGTGTTCAGTGAGTGCTGATTGTTTCAGCTCGCAGAGGAGGCTTTCTTGTTGGGCCTCTTCTGCCTCACCTGTTTTTGTAGGTTCACTTACCGGGCTCTTGTCCTCAGATGAGGTGTCCCGTGTGTCCTTTGCGGTACCTGCGGTTAGGCAGTCTGTATCACAACTAGGAGGCACTTTTATTGGCAGAGGCTTTCTCACTGTGCTCCACATTTTCTGTCGGCCATAGTCTATAATTGCATCAAAGCGGTTTATAAAGTCTTGGCCAACTAGAAATGGGAATGAATCGAGTGTAGACACATGTACCGGGTGGTATAATGTCATTTTGCCAATCTGCATGTGAACCATAGCTATAGCTGTTAGGGTTGTTCTCGTCTCTGCGAGACCCTGCAGTTCTATAGCACTTTTTACAAGGGGTATTTGCCTGTGAACACCGATAGCGGCGGTCCGTAGTTCCTCGAACAGTTTGGCTGACATAATGGTAATGTCGGCTCCGCCATCCAGGAGTGCTTCATGCGTGAGGACCCCTTCCAGTGTGATTGGCAGGTAAGCTTTCATAGCCTCCCCCCTTTTTTCAAAGTCACACAGAAACCTTAAAGGTTTCGGCCAATCATTCTGTTTACGTTGACCTCTGACTGTGTAATCTTTCTTCATCTGAACCGTCAGTGCAGTCACCAACGTGTCTGAGTTTTCAGTTCGTGGCGGGTCACTGTTGTCGATGGATGAGTTTTCCCCCCCTTTGTTTGATGAGGGGCTGTTAGAGTCTGTGACAATAATGTCATGGTCACTGTCAACGTCTTGTTGACCGACACACTCTGGATTGTCAATGTATTGACTGTCATTATCCTGATTGTAAGCATTCTGACCATCAGTGTCTTGTTGACTGTCGTGATTTGCGTGCTCCGACTTACTATCAACGATAGTGCTACACATCACTCCAGGTTTGTTATCATTGCTTGTATTATCCAACTCAACCGACGTATTTTCTCCATGTCCTCTGGGGACAGAGAATTATGGCCTTTCTTCTGGAACTTTTGCGATTTTTTGCCTGTCTCGGACTGTTCCATTCGAGGGGCAGGAGGGGCTTGTCCTTGACCTGGGGGTTCCTGTTGGGACCCCCTTTTGTGATATGGTTTACTTTTGTGACCATCATTCCTATCTTTAGGACGTGCGCCCCCCTTTTGAAATCGTTTACCGTACTCTGGGTCTTGTCTGAGCCACTTCGGGTCATAGTTCCAGCGGGTACCTTCGCTACGTGGTGTGTTAGGTCGAAAATTCTGTGTTTTCTCACTCTTTGTAGGATGGGGAGTCGGTTTCCGCGCCCCTTCCAGCTCTAGTGAGTTGGATTTGACCATTTCACCAGGACACACCTCAAAGGGTGTTTTGTTTGGTGTGCGACCTGTAAAAACATCTATCGCGCACTCTCTTATTTCTTCGATGGACCTCCGTTTGTAGTTTGCGCTGACATGTACTTTCTCTCTTATGTCAGGGCAAAGATTTTTGCTGAAGATATATTTAAACCCTATCTCTTCCTCCATCTCTGGCTCGCATCTGTCGCCGAAATAGGCACGGAATATTCGGTCATAATATGACCTTGGGTGCTCATTCCTACCTTGCTTGATGTCAGCTGCCGCTATGATGCCATCGGGCCCCGTGCAAGGAGTATACTCCTTTATCAGCGCAGCACAGAGAAGACTGTAGTCTTTCATCACTGCGTCCCGTTGACGCTTCATGAAAGCATGCACTGTCCTGTCCGAGGTTAACCTTACCAGACAGATTTTATCATCAACTGTAGCTTCTGGGAAGCGTTGAAGCTGGAAATCAAGGTCATCGAGATAGATCTTGGTTTCATGTGAGCCCATCGGGCCTGGAGTGAAGGTTTGAATGCTTTTAGCCATATTCCGTAGTTCAGCCATTGAGAGAGGAGTTTGTGGGTTATTATCAGATCCACCCACCGGCGCACCCGGTGGGTTTGTTGGTTTTAGAGGCCCTAAGGGACGGCGCGGTGGTTTAGGCGATGGAGTTGATGTTCTAGGCGGTGGTGTTGGTGTTCTAGGCGGTGGTGTTGGAGGTCTGGGCTCATCTAGAGACTGACCTTTAATTAATGCCAGACGTTTTTTCTTTTCTTGGATTAATTTGTATTCAGTTGAGGCCAGCTTCTCCCTGCACTCTTTTAATTCTACTCGGTAGTCTGTACACTCGCGTTGTAATTCACAACACCGACTGTAGAGTTCATCTTTTTCAAGAATGACCGCATCATGTTGTGCATGAATCCTGAGATTTTTCTGTGTGGTCTCCTCGTATAACTTTAAAGTATGTTCTTCGCATTTCATGATTGCATCACGGGTCTCATTTGCCTCCTGTAAACTTTTAGTTAAACGTTCAATCTCAGCCTGTTTTAGTTTGCAAACCAGTTGAGCCGCATCGTTCGTCTGAGACTGTTTTAGTGACTGAACCTCCACCTGCAGCTTTTCAGCTTCACTTCGAGCTAGTTGTAAATCAACCTTGAATGCTGACCTTTCCGCCTTACGTGTTCTTTGTTCACGCTTCAGATCATGCTCTAGACCTGAATTTTCTCTGACTTCCTGGTCCAACCTGGCCTTTAGTAACAGGGCCAGCTTTGCTAAGCGCTCCATACTGACCTTTTTTGCTTCCTTTTTTGAGCCACCGCTTGCCACTGTTGTCAGCTCAGAGTTTAACGTCAGTGGATTCATTTCAGGCACCTTTTTACCATAATCAGTGAATATTCTTGCAAGCTGTCCTAGAACTTATCAATCCAGTCTGGCTTATCATCTTCAGCCTTTTGATCCAGGCCTTGAGGATCTGGGTCCACTTGCCCTGTATCTGACTCTGTATCTGACTCTGCATCTGACTCTTTGTCAGACTCAGGATTTGATTCAGGAGGACCCGGCTTTGGGTCTGAATCCGTGACCAGATCCCTCAGACTAGAATCCTTATCCACTTCTTCTTTTTCTGCCATTGCTTTGTTTTGATTTTGTTTGAATCAATAAGATGGTATTTATTATAGTGTATGCAAATAAGTGTTTTCTTAGCGTTGAGTTACTTCACTAAAACAGCTTTCTGGTTTTATCCTTGTAATCTATAAACAAGCCTTTTATTCATTCAGAACCTTTTATTTATTTTAGGTTTTACCTTCAATGAAAAATGTTCTAAGTTAAAGCCTTTGTGGCCGTATTAACTTAATAGACTTATCTTTTAAAACAATTACTATTAAACCACGCTTAATTTTCTGTCTTTCACTCAAACACCTATTTAAAGATTTCAAATAAATGCACTGTTAACACTAAAATTTAGCAGATTTGTTTTATTTCTTTTTTCTAATGTATGTGGTTAGACAGTTTAGATGGCTTCAAATGAGTTTTTAAACTTTCAGTGAAATCTCCGTCTGTCCTGTGAGTGTGTGAACTGCTTGTCACCCAAAGTGCACCTGGAAATGACGACAAAAATAGGCGGGTCGACGCAGCGCGTCACCAGCTTCCGTTGAGCGAGGCGGAGCTCGCTAACAGATACGTGACGTCAACCAATCAATCACAGCGTTTGTAGTTCATTCCAAGCATTCATGGTGAATGTAGTTTCTTACCTTCGACCAGTGCAGTGCCGGAAATGACGACAAAGTGGGTTGTTCGCAACAGCGTGCGTTCCCAAATCAGCGAATCAGCGTTCGCTACGAGAGTGATTGACAGTTCACAGCTCTCGTTCATCCAATCACAGCTCATAAACAAAACGTGTTGGACACGTAGCCTTTAACGTTACCTTAGCACAACAGAACACAACTTTATAGACTCTTAAACAACTCAAACGCTCAAATTAACTTCCCAAAATTCTGAAACGTGGCAATCACATTTAAAACAGGCACAACTTAGCTACGCTCAGTAACCCAGCACTGCAGCTGTAGAACAAACACGGACTCTCTCGGAGCCACTTCAAGGTCGGTTCCGGTCCACTTTTTAATGGAGTAGGAATCGGGTCTGAACAGAACCACTATCCGACAATGTTCTAACAGTAATATGCTTCTTTGACCTGCTCTAACATGTAAAATACCAGCACAGCAATATTTTTGATGTTAATATTAGCTTTTCAGGCAATTTGACTCGGCTGTCATTTTGCAGTGAGATTGCCTCAGCTTGTGCACAACGTAATCTGGACCGGGTCCTTATCAGAACCACCAGACACTTCCAACACAGCGTGACAGATCCCCACCAAACTACTTATAGCATTTCAAAAGTTGAACAAATAACAATTTCAGCTTCAAATGTCATTAACTGCAGTCCTGTAATCGTTCTGAACACTTTTTCAGCCAAAATAATTAATCTGTTAGAGTCTAAAACTTGGATCCTAATATGCAAACATGACGTTAGTTCATGAGAGACCACAGATTTATCAATAAACTTTCAGAAACCGGTACGAGGCCACCAGATGAAGTAAACATGAGGGAGACCATATATTGTGTCTTTAAACACATATAGTGCCACCCAGATGTAAAAGGATTATGAGGAGGTCAGTATTAATACTGGCCTCTTTACCTTAATTAATTTACTTATTCAGATTGAATAGTAATTTCACGGATTCTTTCTTTTTCAGTTTACCCAATATTTCTGTGATCTTTATGATGGATAAATAAATAAAGCCATAGAGTGACAATGGACACGTTAACTTAGTTGGTATGCCAAAGACACTACCATTTATTTAAAATAAATCACTAAATTAACACCATTACACTTGATTGACATGATTTCACTTTCTTTCAATTTAATACGTCAGCACACTTAAATTTAACACAACAGACTTCAATACTGGATGTTAAACATATTTAGTCTGAGGGCTCTTTAGCTTAAATAGTTTCCAGCTTAGAATTGAGGGAAAGGAGAGGAGGAAAGATTTAAGAAGAATTGGGAGGTTAAGAGAGGAAGTTTATCTTGCATTTATGAAACCAGATGACACTCTTCCATACGCGTCCAGCTAAGATATCATCACACCTCCAGCAAGCAAACAGCTGCTCCTTTACCTTAAGACGTCCGCCTTGGTTCTGGTAAAGAGCTGTGATCAGCCTTGGACTGACGAGTCGTCGGTCCCGCAAGTCCAAGCTGGACTCCACACGTGTTTACCTTGTCGGTGTCGGTGATACTTGCTTTCGTCGGCAGAAGCCGTGGCAGTCGTGGTTTTTTGGCTCAAGATAACTTATTCCAGAAAGGGATTTAATTCAAAGTTCTGAGCTTGTACGCTCGGTTCAAGTGGACTCATAACAGCATGTTATCAGTCCCAGCTGGATGACGAGTCCTTAGCGTGTGACAGGCATTCATTCAGCTCTTTGGGACGTCTTCATGTCTTGAAGTTCCCAGCAAACTCAGCCATTCCAGCAACAGCTTAGAACTTAAGGAAGGATCCGAGATGAGAGAAACTTGTCTCTTTTTCATTGGTCCACTTGTTATCACTATTCAAGGTGAAATTCAGCGCAGAGAAGGAAATTGTTTAGGAAAAGTATCTGAGTGAGAGACTTTCAGACGCTAGATGAGAGTTTTAGCTGAAACTCGACAAAAACAATTTCTGTATAAGTCAGTTTGACATTTTAGCTGAACTTTGCCACCTTTTCATTTGCAGAAATGACACAATGATGTTTCACATTTAAAGAATAACAGCATATAACATATATCATGAAAATGACAAAAGTTATTCTTTTGATTACATTAGAATAAAATCAAAGATAGAAATAGTCTCTTTTGGTGACTATGTTCTTCAGATTACAACTAATGGAATAATTTGTGGTAAATGTCTTGCTTTACTGAGAGGTCAGTAAAGGTCATCTCTGGAACAGTTCAAAAATACACAGGTGTATCAAAGTGGACACGGTCATGCCCACTACACACGGAACCCTCGAGTTACGTCAGGGATCCGGACCTACGAGTGTGACTTAGGTCGATTCTGTCATATCTCGCGGACCAAAAACACGTGCCTGTAGGTCCGCATTTCTGCCGTAGGTCGCGGCTATACCGCTAACGGAGCGGCGCGCACACATTTAACGGCATGAGACTGAACAAGCGGACATCCTGTGCCATAAACATGCTCAGAACTTTATTTACAAACACTTATATAACACATTATACCACACATTCATCCATAAACAAACAAAACCAGTACAGCATGTACAGATAGAGTACTGTAATGTTTTTTCAAGCACAGACAAAGCATACAAAATACTGTACAGTACAAATCACTTCCTGAACAGTTCTCAGCCATAATCTGCAAATGAGTTCAACCATGAAACATGAACACTTCTCTTTGAACAGGAGCTGTTAACATCAAAATCCAACAAATCAGCAGGAACTCTCATCCATTCATCCATCCATCCATCCAGCAGCAGCAGCAGCACCAGCTTATTGACATGAATCAGCTCCAAATCAGCCGAAAATCACATGTGAAAATCACATCCGAAAATCACATCCATGCAACCATCATGCTTTTGAAACCAGTGCAGTCCATGTGGTGTTTGTGTGCAGTCCATGTGCATGAAAAAGTTCATGAACCCAAAAAAAGAAGCTGGAAGCAGCAGAAGAAGGAAACAAGGAAACAAAATGTCATTACTTTGACTGAAGTGTAGGTAGACACTGATGTTTTTCTCAAGTTCAAACCTGGATCAGATGGAACTGCTTAGCCAGTGCTCAACCATGAATGATGGGAGCATTTTAGGCCAGGTGTGGGCTCAGTGGTGTGGTCCTGATGTGAGCAGTTCTGTCCATCAGAACAGGTGTTTTTTTGTTTGTTTTTGCAGCAGTCATACATGCAGAAGGTGTTGACACAGGTGATGGATGGAGGCAGATGGAAGGACATCAGAGACAGGTAGGACTGATGTCCTGGACGACAGAGGCAGGATAGAGTGGACACACATCCACCCATGAGGAAAGTCCACGATGTGAGCTGTGAAGACATTACAAAAACACAAAAGTGAACATGTGCACCTACAGGTGGGCCTGTGAAGACCTGAAGATGACAAACATCTTGTCCTAACCTGATTGGTGTGGTGCAATGATGGGGAGGTGCTAGAGGGAGAGAGGCAGGCAGGTAGGACAGAGTGGACACATCCATCCATGAGGAAAGTCCACGATGTGAGCTGTGAAGACATTACAAAAACACAAAAGTGAACATGTGCACCTACAGGTGGGCCTGTGAAGACCTGAAGATGACAAACATCTTGTCCTAACCTGATTGGTGTGGTGCAATGATGGGGAGGTGCTAGAGGGAGAGAGGCAGGCAGCAGGCAGGCAGGACAGAGTGGACACATCCATCCATGAGGAAAGTCCACGATGTGAGCTGTGAAGACATTACAAAAACACAAAAGTGAACATGTGCACCTACAGGTGGGCCTGTGAAGACCTGAAGATGACAAACATCTTGTCCTAACCTGATTGGTGTGGTGCAATGATGGAGAGGTGATATAGGGAGAGAGGCAGGCAGGCAGGACAGAGTGGACACATCCATCCATGAGGCAAGAGCAACAGGTGGAAGTTCACTTCCATAGCCTGGTCCATGAGGCAAGAGCAGCAGGTGGTTCTGTTTAAACCCACACACAGACGTCAACATCTGCAAAGAATGAAAACACAGACAACAACAACTTCTCCTTACCTGTGTGGTGCACATGTGTTGATGGACCAAGGGGGTGTGACGCTTTGGAGGCTGTCGAGAGAGCGGTGATGTTTACAGTAGATGTAGCATAAAACAAAAACTACAGGAAAAAACATTGACATGTCTTTGCTGTACCTTTCACACGATGCTGTGCTGTTATGTGAAGGTGGGCAGGTCAGTGATGGGATGGTGGAGCTGGTGGAGAGGAGGTGGAGAAGGAGGAGGAGCAGCAGGCTGTGAACATAAGCAGATACAAATTGATTAACAGATGAAGTTACTGTGTGTAACGTGACACAACTCAGAAAAATCAAAATAACAATTCATTACCTGGAGGGAGGGAGAGGGGAGGTGGAGAGGGGAGAATACTTTTACTGGGGAGAGGCTGAGCTGTCCATGGAGTCATCCTGGCTTGCTGCAGGATGACTGGCTGGTGTTGGATCTTCTGGTGCACCAGCAGATCCTGGAGGAGCTGCAGAGACCTTGGTGACAAACCTTAACATGCTGCTCTGCACAGCCTCTTGCTTCTTCTCGTCCAGGATCTGCTGATAACACGCAAGCCCGCCCAAGATGACTCTTCGAGCCCTCTCAAACCTCTCCCCATCTTCGTCCTGCCTCTCTAACCGGGCCAAGCCGCTGTGGAAGTCTTTGAAAGCCAATGCCAACTCCTGCCGGCTGAAGGTCTTGGGTGGGTTAGGGTTGGCCTGCTCCCCTTCCTCAGCCGGGACGTGCCTGTCGAGGAGAATGAGGTCTTCCACTGACAGCTCCTCTCCTGTTGATCCCAGAAGCTCTTGGACATCATCCACGTCCATCTCGAGGTCCAGTGACCTGCCCATCCTCACAACGTCCTCAATGACATTGTCAACTTCCCTGGAATCGTGTACCTGTTGAACAAGCTGTGGACACACCTTCTTCCACACGCCGCTCAGGTTGTTCTGAGTCACACGATTCCAGGAGTGATCAATGTTCAGCACAGCATCGTGGATGTTGTATTTTCTCCAGAAGTCTTTGAGGCTGACACCTGGAGTCATTCCGGTTGCCTCCAAAGCGTTACGAATGACCCTCTGGAGATAGTACGCCTTAAACGTACTTATCACCCCTTGGTCCATCGGCTGGATCAGCGAGGTCGTGTTAGGAGGAAGGTACACCACCTGCACATCCGGTTAATGTCGGTGAGATCAGGGGGGTGTCCTGGAGCGTTGTCCAACACCAGCAGGACTTTAAAGGGAATCTTTTGGGAATTGCAAAAACGCCGGACATCTGGCACAAAATGTAGCTTAAACCATTTTGAAAACACTTCCAGCGTTACCCAGGCCTTCCTATTTGATGCCCAATAGACTGGAAGCCTTTTTTTATCAACATGACTGAAGGCTCTGGGGCTTTCAAATTGGTAAATCAACAAGGGCTTGAGTTTGCAGTCCCCAGAAGCATTCCCCCCAAGCAGCAAGGTCAGGCGCTCCTTGCCAACTTTGTGACCTGCTGCTATTCGCTCGTCTCTGCTAATGTAGGTCCTGTTGGGCAAACGCTTCCAGAACAGGCCTGTCTCATCGACATTAAACACTTGCTGGGCAATGTACCCGCCGTCCCTGATGACCTCAGCCAGTTTGTCAGGGAAGGCCTCAGTTGCTGCGTGGTCGGCACTTCCTGCCTCACCTGTTTGAATGCACACAAAAACAGTAAAATGAATTTAAAAAAAAATCGGAAGTCATGGACTACCTGTAACCAAAAAAAAGAGAAATCAAATGCTGAGGAATGAGATAAACCAGAGAAATATTATGCTTTCTGACTATTTTATCAAATTTAAGTGTATTCATTAAAACTGACCATATACTTAGTGTCAGGCTGACTTTTTAGTGAGGCAGCTTTTGCTTTGAAGACACTGACTATGTGGGAGAGGCAAGGGCCCTGCTCTTTCTCACATATAACTTTGTTTTTATTGGCAAAAGTTGCAACAGTCTAGTCAAAGTAACAAATGTTATCCCTCACCCGTGCCTTGCACCGACTCACACAAAAACATGTTTGTATTAAGATGAGAGTGAAGTCATTATAGACACGCACACACACGCACGCATGCATACACATTCACACACCTCAAAAAGGTATAAATTAGGAAGCGCTCGGATAAACATCCGAAGTCTACCGTGGGTCTGATCAACGCCCGGTGTTGCATTGAAGAAAATATCTCCCACTGAACGAAGCGGCTTCCTCGTTTGTATCAACGGTGAGAGATTCTGATCTTTTTATTTCAATGCCTTTTTCTGAGTGTGTGTGAAAGCTTGAAGCTTTGCTGTTGTTCGTGGCGGGGTTTAAAATTGATGCTTAACCCTAGCAAATAACAGTATGTGTTGTTTTGAGCATTTTTATGCTTTGCAGAGTTTCATTGTATCTGTGGCAACTTTTTATTAAAGCATACTGAAGTACACAGTTCTGAGAGTGTGTTTTCATTGTACCGACCTTTTTCCCGAGTCCTGCACATTTAAAATAAAATATCATAAGACATTTTGGCGCTGCGAGGAGCAGGGTTTTGGAGAAAAAGGCTGTACAATGTTTAAGAAAAGAGATAAAGCAGATGCAGGAGTGAAAACTGAGTTGGTGGAGGGGTGGAGGGATGTCCAGTACCAACAAATTGCTGCATGTTTGCGAGGCAGTGGGGGATGCCCTTCTCCTTGTAATGATTCTTTAAATGCTAAGAATTCAGGTGATTTTTTGACGGCTTTGAAAACAGTAGAAGTTAAAAAAGGGGCACCTGTGTGTGGTTTGCAGAAACCTGTGTGGATTTGTGCGACTGCATGGAAAAGCTTACATGAAAAGAATCAGCAAATACAGGCGCAAATGTTGAAGTACAAGGCCGCTTCGGAGGAAGCGCAGACAGACTGCTTGTTGCAGAAACAGCATGTGCAATTATTAAATGTGCAGCTGGAGAAAATGACAGAACTTGTAGAAGGAGCGGTGACGTAAGTTGCCATGCTGAAGAGAGAAAAGTACAGGAGGAAAAAACGAAGCGTCTCCCCAAAGAGAGTCACAGCTTTTGTCGCTGGGCTGGGTTCTGGCTTTGATCCAGCAAGTTGGGACGAGAGTGATAAAAATGATTATTTTTGGGACAAAGAGCAGGACGTGAGCAGTCGGGTGGAGGTTGCTCCTCCTGTCTCCTCTGTCCCCAGTAAAAATGTCAAAATTATGGAGCTAGGCTCTCTGGGTGATTGGAATTCAACTCGAGGTGAACCTCGGGGCGACACATGTGAAAAACAGTATAATACAAGTACTCAACTGATGACGCGTGGGCCAAAAAGAGACGCTAGGAAAAACACGGGACCCACTCGCTCTGATCTCTGGAGAGCATTAATTCAATCAGGGGTTTCTCCTAATGAAATAGACGGATTGCCTACGGATCAGTTGAGGTCCAGATGTAAACAGAGAGGATTGAAAGTGTATTGTGCTAGTTATGACGTGGAAAATTTAACACAGGCCCTGAGAAACGTTTTCCCAACCGCTCCTGTTCTTCCTCCAACTTCCTCAACTGAGCTCAGACCCACGCGCAGCAGTGTAATGAGGGTGCAGAGCGGGGAGGGGAGCCAGGCTGCTCATGTTGATTTAGAAAGAGACTCTTCGGAGGAGGAGTTCATTAGAGTCAGAACTGTGAAGCAGAAAAAAGAACAGAAAAGGCAAACAGAGAACACAGTTATATCCAGATTTACAGGATCTGATAGACTTCGAATAGGAAATAAGCCAGGCCCCAGAAATAAGGATTACAAATTGGTCAACAGATGACATTAGACCGCATGTTCAGATAGAAATTTATTGGAAGAATAAAAATGTTCAAAAAGTTCTGGCACTCATAGACACTGGGACTGAGGCTACGTTAATTCACGGAAACCCTGACAGAATAAATGGTCCTGTTGTTCCCCTTTCAGGTCTGGGAGGAAACATGATTTTTGGAAAAAGTATGACTATACCTTTAAAAATTGGAAAAATGCCAATTAAGAAATTTCAGGTTTTAGTCACTCCAGTAAAAAAATGGATTTTGGGCATGGATGTTTTAGCAGGGATGACACTTCATCTGAAACAAGGGCGTTTTGAGTTCGGGGTGGAGCGACCTTTACAGATTAAATCTGTGTTGGTGGGAAAAGTGAAAATGCCTCCTTTTCCCATTCCTTTGGCAACTAAGACAGTAAGCATGAAACAGTATCGTATCCCTGGGGGTCACGATGAAATTGCTGACACCATCAAAGATTATGTGGAGGCTGGAGTGTTAAAAACATGCACTACTGCCTGGAATAATCCCATTTGGCCAGTCAGAAAGTCAGATGGTTCATGGAGAATGACTGTGGATTACAGGCAGCTTAATAAACACACGCCTCCTTTGACATCAGCTGTACCAGACACTGTGTCTATCATTGAAAAAGTGCAGCATCACAAAGGAACAGTTCAGGAAGCCAACATTATTAAATGGAAGTGGTATGTGTCTGAACGGGCTAAACCAGGAGAGAAGGGAGTATCTGTTTTGCATGAGCAAGTTGCTGACATTCCAGAGGAAGGAGAACAGGCTTTTGAAGTTTTACAGTTGGCAGAGTCCCCAGTAAAGTCTGGAAAGCGTAGATGGAAAGCAGGTGCTTTTAATCCGGCGTAGAATAAGACCCTGGAAGAAACGGGGGAGGGAGGAAGCAGTCAGTGGGCTGAATTAAAGGCTGTGCACATGGTGATCATGCAGACAGGTAAAAGAGTGGGCAGCAGAGAAACATGTTGAGTGGGTATATCATATTTCATATTATCCACAGGCTGCTGGGCTGATTGAGAGAATGAATGGATTGTTGAAAGAGATGTTGTGAAAATTAAATGACAAACATGATCTAACAAACTGGAAGTTAAATTTGTCACAGGCTGTGTCTCAACTGAATAACAGACCAATTGCACCAAGTACCACTCCCCTAAATCGAATGATTAATGTGTACAGCACCCCAGACACCATTCAAGCAGGGGTCATTGATGCAGATTATCAAGGGGAGCTGGGCGTGGTCTGTAAACATCAAAATGACAGCCCTTTGGTGCTGGAAAAAGGAGACAAAATAGCACAGTTACTTATTAAGCCATGTGACATGTCAACAGTGATGGAAATTCCTGCACCTGTCACAGTGACCGTTAGAGGAACTGGTGGCTTTGGTTCCACTGACAAACCTGGAGCCAAAGTATGGGTGAGACAGGAAAATGGTCCTCCTCGTGCTACAGAAATAATAGCACAAGGAACAGATGCAACAGTTTCAGTGTTGTATTCAGGAGAGGAAAAATGGATAAATGTACCTGTCAAAAAATGTTATTTGAGAGAAAACTAATTGATCTTTCTCTGTCTGTAAGCAGTATTTCTTGTTTCCACAGCTTGATGTTTCCCTGGTCTTTGTTGACGGGCGGATCGAGTTCATCACGGGGCCAAGATGACCGGCAGTCGTGGCAAGCGCCAACCAAATGGCAGTGTCGGCTGTTTGGGCACCGTGTTCCTTGTCAGCCTCTCCTCAGCAACACCAGGACAAATGCTGAGTGAGGTAGAAAAACCTCATCTTGTTGTACGAGCAAAGCTGCTTCAGACAAAAATAAAAGCAACCTGACCTGTACATCCAATAACCTTTGCTGGGTTAGTCAAGTTGCCAGTGACTGTCCGATTTACATGTGCCCAAAATGCTTCAGAGGGCATGATGTCCCAATAACCATGACAGGATGCAAGGTGACTGTTGAATTGCAGGTTCCCGTGTGTATGATGTTCAAAAATCATACATGCATGCCTAAGGGCCAGAATGGAACACGTTTCAGCTTCACTGCTGATGAGAGAGTAATGCTCATTGGAAATTCCACGCAAACCACTACCAGAGTGACGTTTGTGTATGTGATCTGGGCACTGCCTAATTCAACCAAGGCGGAACAAACTCACCTGGCCCCAATCATAGACACTTGTCAACTCATGGCGAAGTCTGTGTTAACCATGACTGTACATTGGAAGGTGCTGTTCCCACCTTTACCACGTTGCTCGAGAATTAAAAGGGCGTGGTATGACACCTTACTGGGAGGAACTGGAACTGTCTTGGGTTTGTCAAATACAATTGATGGCGAGGTGACCAGATCCATGTTGTCCACTACAGGGCAGCATACATCGACAGCAGTCCATCAGGTTGGGGTGTGGATGCCATCAGTGGTAATGACCCAAGTAGAAACAGCCAAACTGCTCCTTAAAGGACTGGACTGGCAATTAAAAGTGTGGGGTGAAACAGAAGAGATACTTCAGAACTTGACACAGGCTTTGAATTGGACCACATGTACTCTACAATCCTTACATGCACAGGTGCAGAAGGAGCGCTTCCAAAGGGTGGTGACGACGAAGAATCATCATGAATGGCGCAGGTTGTGGAACATCTCGAGTACATATTGGTTGGTTTTGAAACCAGAAATGACAAAATGTGATGAAAAAATGTGTGAGGGACATTGGGTACAATATCTGATTAATGACACAACTACAGTATGCAAGTATCATGTTTTACCTGTAATTACTGTACAAGGGTATTGGTTTTTGAAAATAAAAGGTGAATGGTTTGAGCCAAGGACAAACTTCACTTATGACATGCAACTGTGCGAGACTGCAGACAAAGGAGTGATATGTATGTTGCAAACAGGTCACATTAACCCGTGTATAACCAGAGATGGGGTGTTGTGTGATTGGGTTCATGAACCAGCTAGGGACATGCTATGGCAGATCGGACCACACACGTTATGCGTAGCAACAATTAAGAGCCATCCACAATTACCCACGGTGCCTTTCTCTGGCTGTTTGTATGGTGTTCACTTGTGGAGTTGGAACAACCAGACTTATCGATTAACCAATTACAGTTCAAGCACCCGTCTGACTGAGGTACAGTGGCAATTTCTGCATGTACCGTGGCGGGTCTCCCTGGCTCGTTTCAAGCGCGCGTTGAACGATTCCATGGAGCTAAAACAGATGATTGAATCCCATAAGTCTAACGTTTCTGATTTAACAGTGTCCACATACATTGCACAGGGGAAGGTTTTGCATGCGGCTAAACTCATCGAACAGGCGTCGGCCCACCATTGGTGGGACATATTCACAGGAATGTCATCGACGGCGCGAGCATATGCAGTCCCTCCTTTGCTAATTTTAGTGCTTTGCTTAGTAGTATTAACTTTGTGTAACGTGTGCACATGTTTCTATATTAAACGCACAAAAGATCGTATAATTAGATTGGTTTATAACACAGCTCTGGAATGAAGATTACGGTTAAGATAAGAGATCATTGGTTTGGAACTCAGAGAACTACTGTTGAAATAGATACAACGGTACAACCTGATACGTTAGTACAGGATTATTGGGTTAGTGGAAATAGGATATATCAAGTCATTGTTCATGAAGGTGATCGGGTTTCTTTCCTTGATTTGGTTTGCGCGAGTATGGAAAGATGGATGGGCATATATTGGCGAGTGCCCTATGAGGTCACAGGACAAAATTTTCAAAATTAGTCAAAAATCAAAGGGTGGGATGAGGAATGAGATAAACCAGAGAAATATTATGCTTTCTGACTATTTTATCAAATTTAAGTGTATTCATTAAAACTGACCATATACTTAGTGTCAGGCTGACTTTTTAGTGAGGCAGCTTTTGCTTTGAAGACACTGACTATGTGGGAGAGGCAAGGGCCCTGCTCTTTCTCACATATAACTTTGTTTTTATTGGCAAAAGTTGCAACAGTCTAGTCAAAGTAACAAATGTTATCCCTCACCCGTGCCTTGCACCGACTCACACAAAAACATGTTTGTATTAAGATGAGAGTGAAGTCATTATAGACACGCACACACACGCACGCATGCATACACATTCACACACCTCAAAGGTATAAATTAGGAAGCGCTCGGATAAACATCCGAAGTCTACCGTGGGTCTGATCAACGCCCGGTGTTGCATTGAAGAAAATATCTCCCACTGAACGAAGCGGCTTCCTCGTTTGTATCAACGGTGAGAGATTCTGATCTTTTTATTTCAATGCCTTTTTCTGAGTGTGTGTGAAAGCTTGAAGCTTTGCTGTTGTTCGTGGCGGGGTTTAAAATTGATGCTTAACCCTAGCAAATAACAGTATGTGTTGTTTTGAGCATTTTTATGCTTTGCAGAGTTTCATTGTATCTGTGGCAACTTTTTATTAAAGCATACTGAAGTACACAGTTCTGAGAGTGTGTTTTCATTGTACCGACCTTTTTCCCGAGTCCTGCACATTTAAAATAAAATATCATAAGACAAATGCTCACCCTGTATTTTTAGGTTGTGCAAATTCGCTCTGTCCTTGAAGCGCTGAAACCATCCTTTGGAGGCAGTGAATTCATCAGGTCCAGTGTCCCCCTCTCCCATAGCACCTCTCCCTGATGTGCTGCTTGACGTCCCTTCTCCAGGATCGCTCTGTTGTGACGTGCCTTCGCCTGAGTCGCTCTGTTGTGACGTGCCTTCGCCTGAGTCGCTCTGTTGTGACGTGCCTTCGCCTGGGTCGCTCTGTCCTGCCCCCTCCTCCCCCGCACCTCCCTGACTCCTACCTTTCAGCGTGCTGTAAATCATGCGGGCCTTCTCCCTGATCACGGCCATGCACACGGGCACGCGCCTTTGAGCATTGTCCTCGATCCAAACCAAGAGCAACCTCTCCATCTCCACCAAAACACCCGTTCTCTGCTTCGTGATAATTGTGGACTTCATGGGTGCGGAACGACGCACTTGGTCCAGAATTCTCTCTCTGTCTGCCTTGATCGTGCCCACCGTCGAACGCGGAAAGCCTAGCTTCGCTGCTACCTCGGTCGCTGACATGCCCCCATCACACATTTTAACAATTTTTAGCTTCGTCTCAAGGGTTATGGTCTGCCTGGGTTTCTTACCCGCACCCTTATCAGCGGACTTCGAAGGCCTCTTGGGTCCCATTTTATTTCTCTCTCACGAAAAAAAATGTCAAAAAAAAAAAACTCGCTAAACCTATGCTACCTAACCTGTGGCTAATAAAATACCGCTCGCTAAACCTATGCTACCTGTGGCTAATAAAATACCGCTCGCTAAACCTATGCTACCTGTGGCTAATAAAATACCGCTCGCTAAACCTATGCTACCTGTGGCTAATAAAATACCGCTCGCTAAACCTATGCTACCTGTGGCTAATAAAATACCGCTCGCTAAACCTATGCTACCTGTGGCTAATAAAATACCGCTCGCTAAACCTATGCTACCTGTGGCTAATAAAATACCGCTCGCTAAACCTATGCTACCTGTGGCTAATAAAATACCTCTCGCTAAACCTAATGCTAACTGAATGCAATGCTAATGATCGATAAAGTGTACGTACGTTTGCTTTTCTCTCTCTCGCCGAAACTCAACAACGTGGTGAAGATGGCGTCCCTTTAAATAGTACGGCAGTGTCGCCCAACCCCTACCACATGGTCACGCCCACTGTCATGCGCGAACACTCAAGGTGTGTACCCCTCCCCCACCTTGCCGCTTGCCGTAGTGTCGCACTTTTTTTGCCGTATCTCGATTACATACTTCTAATGTATTTCTGTCGTAAGTCCGTTTTTTCGGTCGTATGTCGACGGCATTCTTTCAAAGAGGCCTGTCGTAAGTCTGCGTTGCCGTAGGTCGCAGGTGTCGTACCTCGAGGGTTTCCTGTATATGTATGAGGTAGTTGATGTTGGTATAGAGGCAAAGTGGCATATGCAGTAAGGCACATAAGGCACATTGGGCATCCTTAAATAAGGCTAGTCAGAGAATACTGTATATGTATCAGCAGTAGTGTAGATATAAAAGTAGTGTAAATGTAAACAGTAGTAATAAATGTAAACAGTAGTAATAAATGTAAACAGTATTAATAAATGTAAACAGTGAATGTAAACAGTAGTATGACTATAGGCAGTAATGTAATACAAACATTAGTGCAAATATGAGAAGTAGTGCAAACTGAATGAGCACATGACCGAGAGTTTAGTGAATAACCCGTTTGATGACACAGAGTCCAGTGTTAAAATCTTTGTGTTGTGTGGTAATGTGTGAGAAAGTTTTTTGTGTTAAGGCAGTTCAAATGGGAGGGGAGGCAGAGCAGCAGAGTGTTTAGCATCCTGACTGCCTGATGAACAGAGCTGTCTCTCAGTCTGCTGGTTCGAGCCTGGAGACTTCTCAGTCTCCTCCCTGATGGCAGCAGTCTGAAGCAGCTGTGTAGTGGGTGTGTGGGATCACCTGCCATGCAGTGGGCTTTCCGAGTGAGGCGGTTGCTGTGTAAGTCCTGCAGTGAGGGGAAGGAGGTGCCGACGATCTTCTCAGCTGCTCTCACAATGCGCTGGAGGCTCTTGCGGCAGGATGCAGTACATGCACCAAACCACACAGTGATGCAGCTGGTCAGGACACTTTCTATGGCACCCCTGTAGAAGGTGCTCATGATGGGGGTTGAAGCTCCAGCCCTTTTCAGCTTGCGGAGAAAGTAGAGACGCTGGTGAGCCTTCTT
The DNA here is from genome assembly GCA_038048925.1 of Garcialebias charrua. Classification (NCBI taxonomy): domain Eukaryota; kingdom Metazoa; phylum Chordata; class Actinopteri; order Cyprinodontiformes; family Rivulidae; genus Garcialebias; species Garcialebias charrua. The sequence continues at coordinate 18,758 of JBBPBX010066984.1, forward strand.
TGCCAGTGCTGCAGTGTTCCTGCTCCAGGACAGGTCCTTCGAGACGTGCACTCCCAGGAACTTGGTGCTGTCTACTCTCTCCACTGCGGTGCTGTTGATGGTCAGAGGGGCATGCTGGGCATCCCTCTTCCTGAAGTCCACAACAATCTCCTTTGTCTTCTCCACGTTGAGAGTGAGATTGTTGTGTCCGCACCACAAGGCCAGGCGGCTCACCTCGTTCCTGTAGTCCGTCTCATCGTTGTTGCTGATGAGACCCACCACTGTTGTGTCGTCCGCAAACTTGATGAAGTGGTTGGAGCTGTATGATGGTGTGCAGTCGTGTGTTAGCAGGGTGAATAGAAGGGGGCTCAGCACACATCCTTGTGGGGCCCCTGTGTTCAATGTGATGGTGCTAGATGTGTTACTCCCGACTCCGTACTGTCTGTGGTCTCCCGGTCAGGAAGTCTAGCAGCCAGTTACACATTGAGGTGTTCAGCCCCAGACTGTCCAGTTTAAGGATGAGCTGTTGGGGGATGATGGTGTTAAATGCCGAGCTGAAGTCGATGAACAGCATTCTAACATAAGAGTCCTTCGTGTCCAGATGTGTGAGAGCTGTGTGGAGGGCAGAGGAGATGGCATCGTCGGTTGAGCGATTAGGTCGGTATGCAAATTGGAAGGGATCCAGGGAGTCAGGGAGGACAGATGTGATGCTTTTCATGACTAGCCGTTCAAAGCACTTCATCAGGATGGGGGTGAGTGCTACTGGGCGATAGTCATTGAGGCATGCGG
>JBBPBX010066985.1:0-19525 GCA_038048925.1 Garcialebias charrua
ATGTGGGTTAAACGCTAAAATCAGTAAAGCTTTAAATAAACATAATGTAGCAAAAGGCTAGCTAAAGCCAAAAGTAGCAGGACATTTAGCAAAATACTAGTTAAAAGCAGTAAACGAGCTAAAATGTAAAAATAGATATTGAATAAATTCAATAAAATGTCAGTTTGAGGCTAAAAATAACAGACAACTAGCTAAAAGCTAAGAGCAAAGTAATAAATAAAAGTACCACAACATAGCAAAAGTTTAGCTAAAAGCTAAAGGGAGTAAAGGTCCAGCTAAAAGCTAAATGTAGTAAAAGGTTGGCTCAAAGTAGAAGTACACAAGCTAAAAGTACCTAAACTTAAGCTGAAAAAGGTCAAAGTGGCAAAGCTAAAAAGTAATAAATAGTAATTACAAGTTAAATGTAGCAAAAGGCTAGTTAAAGGTATTGTGACATGATTTTGTAAATTTGAATATTTGTCAGAACATATATATCTTATATCATTGAGCTCTGGTCGTTTTTGCATAATAAATTATAAACATATTAAAATTTTATTCGAAATTATGCTAAATTTTTCTCTGGTATTTGCTGGGATACGCCCCTGAAATTCCGCGCATTTCCGCAATACGTCATCACCAGTCGTCGTCACCAGTCATCAACGTCACAACGGGCAGAAGGCAGAGCCTTGCCCGTTTATTAGGTGTGTTAACTGCTTGCCATACAGATTCATTTCCTGAAGGATCGCCTTTTATTTGTGTAACTTGAAAAATGCCGTCACGTTGTAGTGCATTTGTGTGTTCTAATATCAGCAGTGAACAAGTGAGCCTTCACAAATTTCCAAAAGATGACAAACTTTGTCAAGAATGGACCAGACAAAGACCGGTGGGTTCCAGGAGTCCTATGTCTGCAGCGACCATTTCACTGCCGATTGTTTTCAGCACCTGGTATAAAAGAATCTTTAGGATTACCAGTAAGATTCAGAAGACTTTTAAAACCGGATGCTATTCCTACTATTTTTAAAAGAAAATCTACAGAAGAAAGTCCCACAGGAGCTACCATGTCGAAACAACGCAGGGACCATCGGAAGACTGTCCAGGAGATGAGTAAGTCTTTGTGTAAACATAATCGGAGGTGTGTAGTGTTTTAGATTATAAACTATTTATTTTACGTGAGTTCATGTTGTTTTACTTTATACACTTTGAGTGTATAAAGCCAATTATCACGGCAGATTATGTTTGTTCGCTGCTAACAAGCTAGCCGAATCAGATAGCTAACACAGGCCACGTTGCTAATGATGTATTTTTAAATTATGTCTGCGCCATCAGGTAACATCTCTAGTTTCCTTCTATTCGGGGAGGGATATTAATGAGAGTTTTGGATGATTTACTGTCTTAAAATGATATATCGCTGACGCAACCGGTAATAAGCCGACATAGCAGCTAACAAACATTAGCCGAGTGCCCGGAGCAAACACGTTGCTAATGATGTATTTTTAAATTATGTCTGCCGATCAGGTAATTCTTTTTATTCGGGGAGGGATATTAATGAGAGTTTTGGATGATTTACTGTCTTAAAATGATATATCGCGGACGCAACCGGTAATAAGCCGACATAGCAGCTAACAAACATTAGCCGAGTGCCCGGAGCAAACACGTTGCTAATGATGTATTTTTAAATTATGTCTGCCGATCAGGTAATTCTTTTTATTCGGGGAGGGATATTAATGAGAGTTTTGGATGATTTACTGTCTTAAAATGATATATCTCAGACGTGACCGGTGTCAGGGACTCTTGTTAGCCAAGATAGCTTCTAAAAATATTAGCCGAGAGCCCGGAGCAAACACGTTGCTATGTATGCATTTTTAAATTATGTCTGCGCCATCAGGTAACATCTGTAATTTTTTTATTCAGGGAGGGTTTATTAATGAGAGTTTTGGAAGATTTACTGTCTCAAAATGATATCTCAGACGCGATAGGACATGCTCCGCCATTATTATTTAAATGCACGTTGGAGCGTGCCTTCCCGTTGTCACGTCAAGATGATGTTTTGCGGAAATGCGCAGATTTTTAGGGGCGTATCCCAGAGAAAAAAACTACCATAACTTGGAATAAAAATTTAATATATTTATAATTTATTATGCAAAAACGACCAGAGCTCAATGATATAAGATATATATGTTCTGACAAATATTCAAATTTACAAAATCATGTCACAATACCTTTAAAAGCCAGCTGTAGTTAAACATTAGCTAAAAGGAACTAAATTAAACCTACACTAGCTAAACACAAGCTAAATGACAAAAACATATCATGTTTACCTGTAGCTATAGACAAAATGTAGCTAAAGGCCAGCTAAAAGTAGCAAAACACATGGAGCACAAGACAAAAAGAGCAACTTCGGAGGGAGGGTCGGAGGTTTTTAGTCCCGAAATGTAGGACAACACGTTTTAAAAATAGCTTTGTTCCCACTGCTGTTACTGAAATGAACAAACGGAATAACGTTGAAGCTTTTAGTGGTTAAATGTTTTTATTTTTCATTTTACATATGATTTGGGGAGCCTTAACACTGTTATGTGCAACATTATCTGTTTATAGTTTCTTTTAAGTGTTTTTACTAAATGTTTTTACTGTTTTTATTTGTGTGTGCGCATGGATGGATGTATGCTTTGTACCACTGCAAACCACATTTACCCTTGGGTATAAATAAAGTAACCTGAACCTGAACCTGAACCAACTTTGCTAATGTGGATTTGAAAAATAATGTTTTTGAACGAACGTATGAGCGATAAATGTTGAAACTATTTGTAAAGATAAATATTCTGAAAAGTCAAAAACGTATAAAAACCAAAAATCAGAGAGCAACCACCATCCCCTTGAATGAGATGAACGTTTTCACTGAGAGTAGCTAAAAAGTTGTGACAGAAGCATAAATAAAAACAAACAAAAAATAATAATAATAAAGAGGAATGCTGACTTTGCCTTTTAGGTTTGCTTATAAAACACGTTTTGTCCATTCAAATTTTTTTTTATGTTCCTGCTTTCAATTTTTTTTTTCTTCTTTTCTTTGTATAAATAACTACACATCCAGATGTGAGCAGTGGGGTGCCAGCTGTGACAGAGCCTGGCCTGAGGCTCCAGCGGTGGCCCCTGGAGTATGTACTGGAGCCCCTCTACCCGCCTCAGAGAGCGTGTTTGCGGCTGCAGCTGCTCGGGCGCCAGGTGCGACATGGGCCGTGTAAACAACAACAACAACACAACAACAACAGCCCCGGGTGAACTCACCTACGTCCGCGTTGCAGAACGCCTGTTGCGGGTGCACCGGGGCGCAGCTGCACGCCTGTGCGAGCTCCTCCGCGCGCCACACCAGCAGCAGCGCGAGCGCACAAAGGATGCCGTTGGCAGAAAACGGCATTTTGGTGAAGAAGGCAGTTCCTCGAGCCTCTCTCCGTGGGTCAGTTCGAGCTGCGCAGACACGTCGCGCGGGGACCAGATCCAGCTGCAGCGACCCTCCTCTCCTTCTTCTCTTCTTTTTTTAACCGACTCGGGAACGTCAACAAGCACCGGGACCGTCCGTTCGCCCGCTCCGCTGACAGCGAGGAGAAGATGCAGTGTGACCAGGAAGTAGCTCCAGACCTGAAAAGCTCCTGACTGTTTTGGTTTCAGGAATCAGGGGCGGTTTATGAAGCTGCCCGAGCGGCTCCTCCCCGCGGCGGTACACGGCTCGACCAGCAGAGGCCGCTGTTCCTCAAGCAAAGGCGCCGGAGCTAGCTAGAAGCTAACAGTAGAAAAAGGCTAAGTAAAGTAAAGTCAAGTCACAGTTTAAAGGGGACCAAAGATGCAAAATTCACTTTTTAATGTTTTTTTTAACTCAACTTTTGGTTATGTACTTCTTAAAAAAACAGTCCTAGGGCCAAAAAAATGCACCCAGTGGTATATTTACTCTAAGTATATTTATTTTTCAGTGATATAAATGTCTCGTTTTCAAATCCTGCAGCTTGTGACGTCACAAGCCGCAGGACAACCCAGAGCCATATAAAGTGAGAGTTCCGACACTCTTTGATCTCGCCGACAGGTGGTCACGTGGTTCTCAATCGTTCCAAACAGCTCGTCGCTGTCAGTCAATTTGAGCAGCTACTGGCGCAACATGACACAAAAACCCGACTTTTCTTATGTTGTCCTGCGTTTTTCAGTAATTATTGAGCAGTAACAAACTGACAATCTTTTTACCTTTCTCCTCTTCATTTCTTATCCTGCAGCTCCACCTAGTGGCGTGAGCACTACACTATGCGTTTTTCTTAAGCATTTTTTGACGTTTTAAACGCTTCACAAGGGCAAAAGAAAATTGTATTTTCATCAACTTACCGGAGAAAACACGTCTGAAACATCAACAATGAACTACGTTTGATGCTAGTAGCGCTGCCGTTTGGAACAGTTTAGTGGAACAAATCGCCCCATAGATATCTTATGAATCGCCCCCTCCATGACCCAAGTGACTTCCGCATTCCATTCTTACAATGGGAGTCTATGGAAGTGTCGGAACTCTCACTTTATATGGCTCTGGGACAACCCACCTCAACCTGAGTCCAACCCCTCACCTAGCAACCCCTGGTGATGCTCCACCCACTTCAGTATAAAAGACATCACGGTTGTTTTTCCTGAGTTCATCTCAGAGTTCGATGTTTCGTTGTTGTTAAAATGCAGTACCGCTAATAACTAATTATCTATCAGTAAAAACTAAAAAAAACTTATTTACGGGCTCTTAAATCAACCGGACGACTGCTCACGGACCATATCCGTTCAGCGCCGGATGTGGTCCGTCAAAAAAAAGCGGTGCTCGCACTAAGCAGTTAGCAGCCAGTGTGTTACTCTGCAGCCTTATTGCTTGTTTTCGAAGAGTCAGACGAAGAGTTTTTAACATGGAGGGTGAACTTATGGATGTTTCTCAGCGGCCTACGCGACGCGTCAGCGCCTCATTTGCCCTGCCCAAAATGGCGTCTGACTCAGGGTCCCCTTTGGAGGGCGGAGTTAATGTAAACAGATTTTTGAAGGGCGTGGCCTTATCATAAACAGCTCGTTCAGAACGGAAGTCAGAAAAGGCACAACTAGAAAGGGGATATTTTATTATCTAAGAATTATTTTGTGCATTAAATTGAATGAACATGGTCTGGATAGCCCACAGACATACCATAAAAATTTATAGGACCAATATTTGGTCCCCTTTAAAACAGATAAACTGCTATCAAGGTGCTTCACAAACAACATGAGAGATTTAAAAATTACAGAAACAATAACACACACTAATGGTAAAACTATGAAATTAACAGCAGTAAAATTATAATAAAAATGTATAAGAACAGCATAAAAATGAAAACACATGATAAAATATATACACTAAGTCAGCTCACACAGTATGAAACGCCAGAGAGAAAATATGAGTTTTTAGGAGGGATTTGAACATGTGAAGGGAGGTGGCCTGCCCAATGTTGGGGGGCAGGTTGTTCCAAAGTTTGGGGTCGATGACCGAAAACGCCCGATCTCCTTGGAGCTTTAGTCTTGTCTTTGGAACCACCAAAAGCATCTGATCGGATGATCTCAGGGCCCGCGAGGGAACATATAGGTCCAGCAGCTCGGAGAGGTAGAGGGGAGCAAGGCCTAGACATTTATGGGTCAACAACAGGATTTTAAAGTCGACTCTAGTTCTCACAGGGAGCCAGTGAAGGGAGGAGAGAACTGGTGTAATGTGCTCAAACCTACGTGTACCGGTTAAAAGCTGAGCTGCTGCATTTTGGACGAGCTGGAGACGTGAGAAGGTCTGGCTGATCCCAGTACTGTACTGTATACAGTGCATTGCAATAATCCAGGCGGGTTGTGATGAATGCATGGACTAGTGTCTCAAGGTCAGGTCACCAGCACTTTGGTTGGCCTTGTGTCTGTTTAAGTGCTCTGGTATGGTAGGTCTGGACAACACTGGCATGAGTTTAGCTACCTGCCGCAGTTGGAAGAAGCTTTTCTGCAGAACGGAGCTGATTTGTTTGTCAAACTTAAGGTCCGTCCGAGTCAAAAACCATCCCAAGATTTTTTACAGAGTGTTTGAGATGGGGCTGGAGGGAGTCCAAGTTTATATGATCCAAGGCAGCAGCTGAGCTAGGGCTAAAGATGATGACTTCAGTCTTCTGATCATTAACTTAGGAATTTTGAAGCCATCCATGTTTTAATGTCATCCAGACATTGTTGGAGAGGGTGGAGGGAGCCTGCATTAGCTGGTTTCAAGGAGAAATGAAATCAAACCTCAAAAAATCGATACAACAAGAATTTCATTTAGTAAACAACACACATAAACATACTTTGTATGCTTTTTTTTTCCAAGTCAGTAGCTTAAAGAAATAGTTTTTTACGTTTTTCCTGCTAAATTCCGAAGTCTGGAGGTCAGGAAGGAAATGACGCATATTTGTCCTCCGCTCTACTTTCTAATATAGAAACTGAAGCTACAAACCCATCATTACTGTCCTTCTGTGTGTCATTTAAAATGGAAGTAGACTTTTTTGAATTTGAAGAAACGCAGGAACACCTAGTGTGGGTAATGGATTTACAACCATATCAGTTTGAACCTGAACCGACAGCTGGATCTCTGAATTCTGACGAGTCCAATGACAGAGTTTGCTATGTGGAATGGTAAGAATAAAAACTATAGCAAATATGTGTCTGAGCTGAACTTTTCTTTAATAAATGAACGTAATTGTGAAATGAGCTGGATTTAAAAATTTGTTTAACTACGTCTGATGAAACTTTACGTGCACGCGCAGCACCAGACATGCAGTAGCAGCGAACAGACTTGCATGCATTTTAATTTTAGCAGGATAAAGACCTCAAAAAATATATTTGTTAGCTGACTTTTTTTAAGAGTGTGTCTCAGTTTAATTTTTATTAATAAATGATTACAAAGCAGTTTATTTTAGCACGTAAATAAAACCATGCGCTCACCCGTAAACAAAATTTCCGTTTTTCATCGCGAGCTGACTTTCATTAAAATTTAACTACAGAAACCCTTAAAAAAATTGTTAGCTGACCTTTTTTTAAGAGTGTGTCTCAGTTTAATTTTTGTTAATAAATGAACGTAATTGTGAAATGAGCTGGATTTAAAAATTTGTTTTGCTAGCTGTCTGATGAAACATAACGTGCACGCGCAGCACCAGACATGCAGTAGCAGTGAACAGACCTGCATGTACCGGTATTTTAATTTGAGCAGGATAAAGACCTAAAAAAATACATTTGTTAACTGACTTTTTTTAAGAGTGTGTCTCGGTTTAATTTTTGTTAATAAATGATTACAAAGCAGCTATTATTTTAGCATGTAAATAACACCAAGCGCGCACCCAGAAAACAGCAGTTCCGCTGTTCAGCACGAGCTGATTTTCATTAAAATTTAACTATACAGAAACGCCTAAAAAATATTTGTCAGCAAATCAGCAATGTAAAAAAGGTGTTCAGGTAATTATGACCAAATGTAACTTAATTGTCAGTTTGATGTGATGAAATGTTTTTTGTTTACAATATAAATGAAGCTACACAATACTGTACGAGGGACAACCGTGGCACGACCTACGTCATACCTGGGACCGAGAGCAGGCGGGGGGAGGGGTGTCAAAAACACAGGATGTGATTTTTTCCACTTTGCAAATGCTAAATTTGAGTTAGGATGAAATTTTTGACTTGTGAAAATTTCTCAACAAGCTTATTTTATGCTTTTCATTAGACTACTATTAGCTTAAAAACACTTTTCATTTCTCCTTTCAGTGGCAGGTAGATCTGGCAGTCATCCGCGTTGCAATGGAACGAGATATCATGTTTCCTTAGGATGGACCCCAGCGGGAGCATGTACAGCGTGAAGAGAAGTGGACCAAGAATAGAGCCCTGTGGGCCAAGGTAGCTAAAAGTAGCAAAATGCTGGCTAAACAAATCAAAAGTCTTGTTACAAACGGACTTAAGAGTGGCTGAATGGTAGCCTACGGGTAGCAAAGGTTAGTTAAAAGCCAAATGTATAATGCCGGGTTCCCACCAAACGCGTTTCGCGCAGCAAAAACGCTCCTACCGTACTGTGTTCGCCGCTTGTCAACAGATGTCTGTTCACATCGAACGCGTCCGATGACGCGCAGTTGGAGAAGCGTCTGGCTCCTTTTCCGGTCGGGTTCGTTTTGTTTTTTGTACACCGGGCAGATAAAATCAGCTGTACGTGAGCCTCGTTACTACTTGAGTGGGTTTTCTACGAGCCGAACTGCAGCTCCGAAAGTCTTTGTTGAGAATAAAACATGTTTTATGTTTGGGGTGATCGTACGCTCGAGCGGACAGCGGCAACTGTAAAAATGCCAAGTTTCTTACCGGAGGCTGGTTTCTTCATGGAGGCTCATTGGGTAAGTTTGAAAAGTCCAAAAGAAGTCCCGTCGTTGTCGAGTCATCACATAGCAGTCTCTCCCGATTGGTTGCTGCGACGCGTCGAGCAGCCAAAGTTCGAATATTTGAACTCCGACAGTTGCTGCCTGGACGTGTCGTGGGCGCAGAAAAGACGTGCCGTGCCGCTTGAACTGCTCAAGACGCGCCGCGTCACGCTTCGCCGCCGCTCCTCCACATAGACTTTGCATGTAAAGTGGCAGCGTCGGCTGCCTGAAACGCGTTCGGTGGGAACCTGGCTTTAGGCAACAAGAAGCTTAATAAAAGCAGAATGGAAGCTTAATGTATCAAGACTAGTTAAAAGCTAAAAGTAGCATAGTAGCATTATTAACTGACTTTCATGGGAATGTTTCTGTACAGTGCCCTGAGATGACGTCTGTTGATTTGGTGCTATATAAATACTGTAGATTTGAATTAAAGTATCAAGCCTAGTTAAAAGCTAAATCAGTGGACTAGTAGCTAATAATTGGCTAAATGCTGAAACTTCATGACTATACAAGTAAGTAGCAGAACTGTGGCGAAAAGCTAAAAGGGGCAGAGCACAAGCCAAAAGTTAGCTAGAAGTCAAAAGTGTCAAAAGTCTTGCTCAGAGTTAATGGTAGCAGAAGGACAGCTAAATTTAGCAAAAGGCTAGCGAAAAGCAAAATTTAGCAAAAGGCTAGCGAAAAGCAAAATTTAGCAAAAAGCTAATTAGAAGTATCAAAAGACTAGTAAATCCCTACAAGTAGAAGACTGGTACATAAAAGTAGCGAAAGGCTAAGTATCAATCAGAATCAGAATAAGCTTTATTGTCATTGCACCGAGGTGCGAGAACATGTATGCTCAGTCGTCCGAAAGATGGACTAATGGCCCCGGCAGAGCTCTGCGTACGGCCTGTACGCTGCTCTACGCGCGTGTTGTGTGCGCAGTACGCACGCGTTCACAGGCACAGCTCTACGTTCGTTCTCGCGTTAAATGCTCGCGTTTTCGCTCCAAATTCTTGTCGTAATTTGAGCAGCTGGGCGCAGAGCATTTACCTACGGGACAAACTGAGGTCGCTGATTGGTCATTTGCCGACACGCCTACTGAATTTATTGACAGGTCGGGTGGGAGAAAAAAAGGCATGAGCTGCGCAGCGGTTTTCTGTGTTTATATGTTAATAAAAAGTTCTAAAAAAATAAAATAAAAACAGGGAGCGCTGGTCCAGCACACCAGAACACCAAGAAATATTTAGAGCCTCCCGCAGCCATGTTGGACATGAGTTTATGTTCGCTCGTGACAAATTCATTCATTTCCTTCTCATCGGAGGAGGAAGTGATGCGATCACTTGACTTTTGGCAAAAAAACAAAAGAAAAGTCCTAGATCAAGGATGAAGAAGGGTAATTTAATACATTTGTGTCACATACAAAACAGTCCGGCGCCGGGCAGTTTATTGTGAGACAACGCGCGCGCGTAAGCGGTCATAAAATTTGGGCTTTGCGCGTTTGTGCCCTGCGGGGCTACGCTTGTGCCTCGGCGTACGCACGGCGTATAGCGGCGTACTGCCTTACGCAGAGCTCTGCCGGGACCTTAAGTGTACGAAGCTGCAGCTAATTTTTACTGCGCTGCCATCTTATTCTTATCAGAATAATAATCTTAGATATGAAAAGGGGGGGAAGAACCATGAGGGTAGATAGTGGTATTACATAAAAAAGATCTTTCACATCTCTTCTATCAGGACACAATTTGAGACATCAAAAAAACTCTACCAGCAAGCACAATTAAAACAGATTACATATGTATTTGAGTGAGGTGGTGAGATTTGTCCATGAGCCTTTTTCAGATCAGCCACAGTTCTGATGATGTTGTTCAGCCAGCAGTTCTGATAAGCTTGCACAGAAAGTTCTCCGGGGGGGGGAGGGGGGGATAGATGAAGCTTGTTATCCTTGGTTACTCATGACCCAGGAGAAATTTGATAGTCGGTCCATTTCCAAGGCTGGTGGGGAATCAGATTCAGATAAGCTTGTTGATTTTCTTCAGGCAGACATATTTTTTCCCTTCAGCCTTGAGTCCATCTGGACGTTCTGTTTCCAAAATGGCCTAATTGTGGGAATCCATTCCACTGATCCATGCCGAGTCTCCCCCAAGGTCGAACCCACCACGCTGACGAGTCCCAGAAGCCGTAGGTGGCCTGCGATTCTCATAAATTGCCTCCACCTTACGGTTTAGCTCGTAAATCAGCTGCTTTTGCGAGGTTATGGCACGGATCAAACCTTCACACTGGCTCGGTAGCGGCTGTGGCCGAAACTGCTGCCGCCACCTTCTTCAATTTCTGATAGAACAGAGCCCCTCCAATGCCAAAAAGCAGAGTCCCTGCTATCATAAATCCAATTATGTAAACATCTTCAACGTCCTCCTGAGACAGGACAGAGACACATCATCTGCCACACTCCCCACGAGTCCATGACGTATCCCACAGTGTGTGTCCGAGCTGGACACGCTGGTTCCTCCGGACCTTGTCGTTTTGTTGAAAAAAATCTTGTCAATAGAGTTGATCGTCCATGATACCAGATCCATAATCTTAATTTTTTAGCCTTCTGAAGTAAAAAATATCACGAGGTTGAAACTCGTGATCCTAGGAGCTATGCTAGGAGTGGGTGACCCTACTAGGGGCATGAAGCCCCCTGACAGCATAGCTCCTAGGATCATTAGGACACTCAAACCCCTCCACCACGGTAAGGTGGCAGCCCAGGGTAGGTGGGTCCCCCTTCCCATGGGCTCACCACCTATGGGAGGGGCCAAAGGGGTCGGGTGCAATGTGGGATGGGTAGTGGCCGAGGGCGGGGACCCTGGCGGTCTGATCCTCGGCTACAGAAGCTGGCCATTGGGACATGGAATGTCACCTCTCTGGTGGGGAAGGAGCCTGAGCTAGTGTGTGAGGTTGAGAGGTTCCGGCTAGAAATAGTCGGACTCACCTCAACACATGGCTCTGGCTCTGGAACCAGTTTCCTTGAGAGGGGTTGGACACTCTTCCACTCTGGAGTTGCCCCTGGTGAGAGGCGCCGAGCAGGAGTGGGCATACTTGTTGCCCCCCATCTTGGTGCCTGTACGTTGGGGTTCACCCCGGTGAACGAGAGGGTAGCCTCCCTTCGCCTACGTGTGGGGGGACGGGCTCTGACTGTTGTTTGTGCCTATGCGCCAAACGGCAGCGCAGACTACCCACCCTTTTTGGAGTCCTTGGAGGGGGTATTGGAGAGTGCGCCTCCTGGGGACTCCCTTGTTCTACTGGGGGACTTCAACGCTCACGTGGGCAATGACAGTGAGACCTGGAGGGGTGTGGTTGGGAGGAACGGCCCCCCTGATCTGAACCCGAGTGGTGTTCTGTTGTTGGACTTCTGTGCTCGTCATGGATTGTCCATAACGAACACCATGTTCAGGCATAAGGGTGTCCATATGTGCTCTTGGCACCAGGACACCCTAGGTCGCAGTTCGATGATCGACTTTGTTGTCGTCTCATCTGATCTGCGGCCGCATGTCCTGGACACTCGGGTGAAGAGAGGGGCGGAGCTGTCAACTGACCACTACCTGGTGGTGAGTTGGCTCCGATGGTGGGGGAGGATGCCGGTCAGACCTGGCAGACCCAAACGTATTGTGAGGGTCTGCTGGGAACGTCTGGCAGAGTCTCCCGTAAGACGGAGCTTTAACTCCCACCTCCGGGAGAGCTTTGAACACGTTCCGAGGGAGGCGGGGGACATTGAGCCCGAGTGGACCATGTTCCGCGCCTCTATTGTCGAGGCAGCTTATCAGAGTTGTGGCCGCAAGGTTGTTGGTGCCTGTCGTGGTGGCAACCCTCGAACCCGGTGGTGGACACCGGCGGTGAGGGATGCTGTCAGGCTGAAGAAGGAGTCCTATTGGGCCTTTTTGGCCTGTGGGACCCCGGAAGCAGCAGATAGATACCGACAGTCCAAGCGGCATGCGGCTCGGGTGGTTGCTGAGGCAAAAACTCGGGCGTGGGAGGAGTTCGGAGAGGCCATGGAGAATGACTTCCGTACGGCTTCGAGGCGATTCTGGTCCACCATCCGGCGTCTCAGGGGGGGAAAGAGGTACGCGACCAACACCATTTATGGTGGGGATGGCGTGCTACTGACCTCAACTCGGGATGTTGTGAGTCGGTGGGCGGAATACTTCGAAGACCTCCTCAATCCTACTGGCACGTCTTCCACTGAGGAAGCGGAGCCTGGGGACTTTGGGTCGGGCTCTCCAATCTCTGGTGCTGAGGTCACCGAGGTGGTTAAAAAGCTCCGCGGTGGCAAGGCTCCGGGGGTGGATGAGATTCGCCCGGAGTTCCTTAGGGCTCTGGATGTTGTGGGGTTGTGTTGGCTTACGCGACTCTGCAATATCGCGTGGACATCGGGGGCAGTTCCCTTGGATTGGCAGACTGGGGGTGGTTAAAAAGCTCCGCGGTGGCAAGGCTCCAGGGGTGGATGAGATTCGCCCGGAGTTCCTTAGGGCTCTGGATGTTGTAGGGTTGTGTTGGCTTACGCGACTCTGCAATATCGCGTGGACATCGGGGGCAGTTCCCTTGGATTGGCAGACTGGGGTGGTGGTTCCCCTATTCAAAAAGGGGGACCGTAGGGTGTGTTCCAACTATAGGGGGATCACACTCTTAAGCCTCCCTGGTAAGGTCTATTCAGGGGTTCTGGAGAGGAGGGTCCGTCGGATAGTCGAACCTCGGATTCAGGAGGAGCAGTGTGGTTTTCGTCCTGGTCGTGGAACACTGGACCAGCTCTACACCCTCAACAGGGTCCTGGAGGGTGCGTGGGAGTTTGCCCAACCAGTTTACATGTGCTTTGTGGACTTGGAGAAGGCATTCGACCGCGTCCCTCGGGGGGTTCTGTGGGGGGTACTCCGGGAGTATGGGGTACCAGGCCCTTTGATAAGGGCTGTTAGGTCCCTGTACGACCGGTGTCAGAGCTTGGTCCGCATTGCCGGCAGTAAGTCAGGCTCGTTTCCGGTGAGAGTTGGACTCCGCCAAGGTTGCCCTTTGTCACCGATTCTGTTCATAACTTTTATGGACAGAATTTCTAGGCGCAGCCAAGGTGTTGAGAGGATCCGTTTTGGTGGCCTTAGAATCGCTTCTCTGTTTTTTGCAGATGATGTGGTCCTACTGGCTTCATCAGTTCGTGATTTACAACTTTCACTGGAGCGGTTTGCAGCCGAGTGTGATGCGGCCGGGATGAGGATCAGTTCCTCCAAATCCGAGGCCATGGTCTTGAGCCGGAAAAGGGTAGCATGCCCTCTCCGGGTCGGGGAGGAGGTCCTGCCCCAAGTGGAGGAGTTTAAGTATCTCGGGATCTTGTTCACGAATGAGGGAAAACTGGAGCGTGAGATCGATAGGCGGATAGGTGCAGCGTCCGCAGTGAAGCGGGCGCTGTACCGGTCTGTCGTGGTGAAGAGAGAGCTGAGTCAAAAGGCAAAGCTCTCAATTTACCGATCGATCTACGTTCCCACCCTCATCTATGGTCATGAGCTTTGGGTTATGACCGAAAGAACAAGATCTCGGATACAAGCGGCTGAAATGAGTTTTCTCCGCAGGGTGGCTGGACTCTCCCTTAGAGATAGGGTGAGAAGCTCGGTCATCCGGGAGGGACTCGGAGTAGAGCCGCTGCTTCTCCACATCGAGAGGAGCCAGTTGAGGTGGCTCGGGCATCTGGTTAGGATGCCTCCTGGACGCCTCCCTGGTGAGGTGTTCCGGGCATGTCCCACCGGGAGGAGACCCAGAGGAAGACCCAGGACACGCTGGAGGGACTATGTTTCTCGGCTGGCCTGGGAACGCCTTGGGATTCCCCCGGAGGAGCTGCTCCAAGTGGCTGGGGAGAGGGAAGTCTGGGCCTCCCTACTTAGGCTGCTACCCCCGCGACCCGACCCCGGATAAGCGGAAGAAGATGGATGGATGGATGGATGGAAATGCTGCCTTCTCTATAACAGGTGGATTGCCTGTATTATTACCAATCATGTGTTTTTTATATAAGTATTTTTTAGCAACAATGAAGTTTATAAATTGTCATTTATAACAGCAGTAAAACTCCTAAAAGTTGACACTGGAAAGGTTGTTTAGCTGTTAATTAACTTTGTTAAATTCAAATGGGTGATAACTTTTAACACAGGCAGTCCTTTCTTCAGAACAGAAAAACCAAAAACTTTTTTCTGCCTTTAAAATTGTTTTTGTAGTAATATGGTAGTGTTAATGTATATGCAGACAGAAGATGGTAGGGGTGTAACTGTACACATGGTTGTACCGAATCGTTTCGGAACTGCACGTTCAGTTCGGTCCACCTGCGTACCGTTTCAGTTAGTTTTTTCACTCATTAAATTTTATTAACGGGAGATTATGCGCCGCGGAACTAAAATTTCTAGGCGTGTTTCAGCATGGCGCTATTATCTTGCAGCACGCTTAGCATTTAGCAGCCTAGCATCTCGTTATGGTCTCCTGTTTGGGAATATTATGGCTTTCTTGTTAAAAGACGTGAACAAATCCAAAGCTGTCAATCGACATTGTTTCACAGAGATTGGATCTGCAGCAGACAACACGTCTGACTTGTTAATGCTCCAGAAACATGTTGATACATGAGGCCCCAGGACATGATAAAATCAAAAAAGGTGTCAAGCCACCATTGCACGATTACAACTGGTTCAGAACGCAGCTGCCCGATTTTTAACCAGCACACGCAAAAGAGAGCACATTACACCAGTCTTGGCCTCCCTTCACTGGCTACCGGTTCATCTTCGAATCCAATTCAAAATTCTCATGTATGTCTACAAATCGCTGAACAGTCTCGCCCCCGCCTATCTCTCGGATCTGATACACCCATATGTCCCTCCACGTGCTTTGAGGTCAGAGGATCAGGTACTCTTAATAGTTCCAGAAACTCGCCTTAAGCGCAGGGGTGACAGGGCGTTCTCTGTAGCAGGCCCAAGACTCTGGAACGAGTTACCGCTGCTCATCAAACAGGCCCCCTCCCTCTCGGTTTTCAAATCCCGGTTAAAAACTCACTACTACTCCATCGCTTTCAATGCCAGCTGATTTGTATTGGATCGTTTGATTTATGATCTGCAATGTTTTTATGTTTTTCGTGTTGTACTTCATTGTCTGTGTTGCCTGTTGCGTGTTTGTTTGTCCAGCACTTTGGTGTGGACTTGTTCCTGTTTAAAGTGCTTTATAAATAAAATGGTATGGTATGGTATGGTATTGTGATTTAGCAGTTTTCACTGCTTTCTGATATCGGCGCCAGCTCTCTTTTACCATCTCAAAAGAGACCTGCAGACTGTCTTTTTTCCATTTCCTCTCCACCTTTCGGCATTGCTGCCTGGCCGCTCTGGTCGTGTCATTCAGCCACGGTTCGGCCCTGAGTTTTGGTCTTCTCGGTTTAATAGGAGCCACTTGATCCAAAGCCTTTAAACAAACAGAGTCAAACTGGTTTGTCAGCTCCTCAGTGCTGGAGAGGAACAATGGGGGCTGAATTAACATGTCATTGTTGTAAACCTCAGTGAAACGTGCGGCAGTTAAATGGTTAACATTCCTGCCTTTACGTGCAGGAATGCATGTTTTAGGGGTTACATGGGGGATGGTGAACTGAAAATTGACTGGCCTATGATCCGAGAATACATTGTCACCTATTTCAAGGTTTGAAACGGTCACATCACATGTTAAAACAAGGTCCAACAAATGTCCGCGCTGCTGTGTGGGAGAGTTCACGTGTTAAGTTAAAGAGGATATCTAATTTTTTGTGGTGCATCTGTGTGCTATCCAGACCATTTTAAGTCAATTTTATACACAAAATAATACTTAGATAATAAAATATCCCCTTTCTATTTCTGCCAAATTTCACTTCCGTTCAAAACAGGCTGTTTATGATAATGAGCTCGGAAGTGCACGCCCTTCTAAAATCTATTTACATAAACTCCGCCCTCCAAAGGGTTCACGTTAGCATTTAACTTTAGAAATGGCTACTGCTAGCAGCTCCGTTGTACAGCCGTATATATTTGACCCTGAGTCAGACCCAGAGGCTGAAGATGTGGATCAACCTGCACAACCATTAAGGATGCAGCAAGCGTTGTCTGAATGGTGATTCATGTTTAGACTAAAAACTCATGTTATCAACATTGCAATACGAAATTACTGTAATGCTATTTTTGTGACACTATTATTTTATTTGCAACGTTATATTGGCTATCTAACAATACAGTTGCTTATAAATTGACAATGAGGTACTTTATGTGTGGTTACATTTAATTGTTTTTGTAATATTACGTTTGATTATCTCTAAAATACTTTTTCCTTTTAAATTTATCATTTATGTTAAAAAATAAATGTATATTTGTTATCTAATGTGTTTTTAGATTTGTTATGAAATAAGTTATTTTAAATATCCCATTTAACATTATACTGGATAGCAAAAAGTCATATTTGCTATTGAAAATGCCATTTTTGCTATCAAATTTATTATATTTCTTTAAAATAATATTTATCAAAGAAACTTATTTTTCTCATCAAATAAACTTACAATACTTACCTCACCTTTATTATATGTAGGTGTTTTTGTGGTAAATGTGGGACCATGCCAACTGAAGTTGAAAATGTATGCTGTCTGGAGATTAACCAGGTAACGTTGATACAAAATTTATATAATTTATGGACCATTAAGTACAATAGCAACACAATAGTTCTAACAAACTGAAATTATGATATTCAATACAGGTTACACGGCGACTGCAGCAGTTGGATGAACCACCTCCGTGCATTACTCTTCATCCTGGTTTAGACCCTGTGTGCCTGAATGTCTATTCTCTACAAAATGCCTTCAACATATGGAGAGCAGATTATGGGGGCTTAAATGTAAGAGGAATAGAAAAGTAAGTTTTATGACATTGCATTTCTTATAAAAAATGAAGCAAATCCCGTTGAAGTAATTACATTATTTTCAAGGTTCAATAGTGCCTCTAGGGCAACATTTTTTTACTTTTTTCTACACAACAAAGATTTCAATCTTTCTCAACTTTTATGGGCATAGAACAATTATTGTCTAGCATAATAGTATTATAAAATGCAACAAATAAAACACAACATTTTTCCAAAATACACTTTTTATTACACAAAATAATTTTTTTCTTTCAGTCGTTATAGGTTTATGGCATATAGAAGTTTTGTCAGCTGGTGTTGGGGATTTTTGGGACGCAGGATCAGAGTTGTCCTCCCCTCGTGTGTTGTCCTGCGGATTCGTCTGGAGTATCCTGACCGCCATGGAGAGTATGTTGGCTTCCGCCTGCCTCCGATCGATTGAAACGTGACACGAACTTACTGATCACCTCTTCCATTTCTGGATGTTCGTACTCAGCAGACAGTTCTGGAGGGACTTGTATTTTGAGCATCTCTACACGATATGGTTCTGGGTTTTCAAAGACTGGTCCCATAATCAGAAACAGCAAGTCATCAACATAACCTGTGTATAAAGAAAACAGTCAGTTCACTCATTTTGTACATACTTTGTGTCATTTAAAAAATATATATATATATTTCATAAAAAGTGGCCAAGTTTTAAAATAAAAATATTTTTATACCCTTACCAAACGTTGCTTCTGTTTTTATGGGCTTTACTCTGCACTCGCCCTTCTTGGACTTGGGGAAATGTCTCCGATAACGCGGATCACCTGAGGATGTTGTTGCCTGCTCTCGTCCTGCATTTTCATTGAAATGAAGCGCTGCCAGGTAGAGTCTGTATAAGAACAAAATTAACAAAAATGTGACAAAATTTATTCAGAGTAAAATATTAAAAAATAAAAATATTTACCTGCAAAGCATTCCAAGGAAAGGGTAGACCACATTTTTAGGAGCAAATCTCAAGATCACGCTGTGAAAAGATTCCAATGCAGATGTCTGGTGGTGTGGGCTGAGTTTGGAAACATCATTTAGGACCCTTTTTGTACTGATCAGTTTCTCCAGCTGGTAAAATGTAGGAGTTGCTGAAAAAAATAATAGCAGTACTGTGATAAAATTTAATTCAAAATTTTACATTTTCAGTTTTTTTGATAAAGATACCTGCTGTGAGCCATTTTTTCTTGTCTTTGCTTTTTCGAACTGCATGAAGACAGGTGGGGAAGGCAGGGTCCTCATGGACGTGGACATCCCGGACATGGTTTAGAATTGATGTCCATTTCGCCACCCTCTCTGGTCCGGTTTGGGATGTTGCTGCAGTCCAGTATATGTGATTTTTAATGGCTGGTAACCACTTCTTCAGTTCCTCGAATTTTTTTTTCTTACTTATCTTGTCTAGCTTCTTTGAAATTCCTATATAAGAAAATACTATTTTATATAGATCTCTTCATCTATAATTTTTTTTATTTTCAGTTCTGTTTTTTTGTTTTTCATATTTTTAAACAGTTTACACAATGTATATGAATTGTTATAAAAACAATGTACCTTTCTCCATGTGCCAGACATCATAAAACTGATTGATTTGGCTTTCCCTGAGAAATTTCTGAATCTGTGGATGTCTGTCAGTGACTATGCAGTCAATAGTCAATTTGTGCTCTTCCAATAGTGCAAGGCTTCTCTTCAGACCCTCCTTCTCCATATTAGTGCTGCCACCAACTTCATTGCTCTGAAAGAACACCAGTATGTTAAAAAGCATTACCACATGCAAGTCCATGCATTTTAAATCTCCCTACAGAGACATTAATTTGTACTCACCTGAACTAATTGAATATCAATGACAGTGTTGGTTCTCATGTTCATCATTGTATAGCTTCCAAATTTTGCAGAATGACCTAAAAGTATACAAATACAGTTAAACTGTTATCACACTTCATAACATATTAAATCTGCACTATGTAACTTTGTAGTGCAGTCTGTAACTTTTCTAACAATATATTTTTAACATATGTCTTCACTCTGTCACCATCTACTGACAGACTGGTGTAAAACAAAGTAATCTCTGAAAAAAACTATACTGTAGTCCCCTTGCTTCTCTATCAGCATTTATAAAAACACTAAAAACACAGAGTGACCCGTCCTTAACCAGCCTATAAAAACAGAGTTTGTAACCAGCAAATAAAAACAGAGCTTGAATTTGAATTTCAGCAGAG